>WBNM01007372.1:267851-369040 GCA_013399055.1 Ramphastos sulfuratus
CCCCCCCCCCCCCCCCCCCTTCCTTTCTGTGTGGCATAACTGCCTCCTTGAAGCCAGCAGGAGAGAGGAAAAGAAGCTGAGGACAGAGAACTAGAAGACGGTGGAGATGGTGAGCACATCGTTGGGCTGGGTGGGGGGGGGTGAAAATGAATGAGGTTGCCAGGCTGTTTTATACTGTGAGAGGTTCTTGCTGGGTGTAGTACGTTTGGGATGATTTTTTGCATCACGATTGCAGACTAGTCTTCTTTGTTCGCGAAATATTGCTGTTTAAGGTTTAACAGCGTTCATCAGTTTATTGTGAGATACGCAGAGAGTTGATGTATACGAATAGCTAAAATTACATACGCAAGCCACACACCAGCAACCCCTAAACAAACCATCGTTATATTAATCCTGCAATACGATGGGCAGTTCTTGCGATGGAAGTCATTGCTCAGGTTATTTGTGGCATGCAGAGGAGATAGTCTCTTTGTAGCGAAGACCAAACAAAATCAACCTCTTTATTCACAAACGTAAAATCTGTTACGGACTTAAAAGCCAAAGTTAGTGGTTTGTTGTTTTTTTTTTTTAATTTCCCTGCACTATTGCTGTGTGAGATGAAAATCCAATGTTTGCAAAACTTGACCAATCAACTCTTCAAAATGTTGACTTTTAGCATCCAAATAATAAAGACTTTTCTGCCTTTTTTTCTCTCCCTTTTAAAAAAAATTATTTATTTTTAGTGTGGGCACTTGTTTGTGTATGTGGGAGGGGAAATTCTTGTACTTTGCTTTTTACAGTGTAGTGTTGTGCCTTAGGTAGGTCACAAAACAAAATGTGATTCTTTGCATGTTAAAAAGAACCAATCTCTAAGCAGATTATTTTATATCAGGGAAAGACCTGTTTTTATACTAATAACATCTAAACCACCAGATTCAAGTTTGGAGGGTAAATCCCACCCCCTGCTGTTTTGTAATAATAGAATACTTCATGGTAAAATTCGTGATTCTAAATGACAGAATAATGACATTGGCTGGTTGTTTCTTCCTATGAGTGAAATGCTGCAGTCTGTATTAAGTACATTAGCCCTTTAAGGTTCCTTAAATTTAAACATTTTGTTTAGAGCATTGTGCAGGACAGCATAGTGCAGTAGCAAAACCTGACATTTCTGTCATGTTGCAAGGCACTGCAAAAGAGAAAAATTGCAGCTTCATATTAAATGTGCTGTGGGAAAAAAGGATTTGGTGAAGTAATACAAGATACACATGACAACTAGAGTAACTGAAAGGGCTGGAGAGTTTGGAGTTTCTATAGAAAAAAACAAGTTGTAAACTATGCTGTGATCTTTATCATGCAAGATATTTGGTTAGATGGCTGTTAAATTTATTTTAAGCAACATCCCTGAATGCTTGTCTGAAATATTTAAATTATATGCTCCATTAGGCAACTGGATTTATCTTCCCATTGCTTGGCTGAAAGAATGTGTGGGGAGGGCAAGGTTTAGAGGGACAATACATTTTGACTGCATAGTTTGACTGCGTAGTTTATCTCTTTGTGTTGTTCAGAAATGCATAGAATGTATTTTAGTTGACATTGGTGATCTTTATAAAGTTGACTGCTGATTTTGTGTGCCCTAGTTGCTGTCAACACAAATAACTGAATTTTAATACAGCCATAGTTTTGAGCTACTGTTTAGCTGGAGTGGATAAAAAATAGTTCCCTCCTTTGGTTTTCATCTGTTCATTCAAAATCTCTGCAATGGAATTCAGTCTTAGCGATTCTTTAATGTCGGAAGAAGTGGTTAAGAGTTACAAATAGAGATTGCTGTTGTAAGTTAGGATGCTGCACTAGAAATGGCAAAATTCCTGCCTTTTGCTTACACTTCACATTTTTCACAAACTGCAGTGTAGAGAAGATACTTTATCATGAAGACCATCTGCTTGCCTATTACAGTTATATAAAACTAAGCCTCTCTATTTGATTTTATGTAATGCAAAGCACAATTTCTGCGTATTTCTGGATCTTGATTAGTGTCCGAATTGATACACTGTGAGGAAAACCTGTTAAAATTTTTGTGCTACCAGGTTTAGAATTTGTTGCTCTTAATATTTTATTGCGTGAGTATATATCATTGACAGAAACATTGTAAGCAAATACTGTAGCAGCTGAGTGTGAGGTTATGTTTATGTCTTTGCAGGTTAACCTGAGTATAACAGGATCTTTTGTAGTCTGAGTGCATTCTATTCCTAGTAGCCATCAAAGTAATCTTCAAAGCAGAGAGTAGATCAGATTTTTGACATTCTTACCCATCTTTATAGAAGGAGTAAAAAGGCCACACCAATATGGATAGAATTTATGAGATGTGTTGCATGCAGTTACCTTATTCAGCCTTCATGTGAGTCACCTGGAAATTGGCACTGAGCTTTCTCTTAAGATTAAAATCTGTGTATTTTCAGAAAAAGAGTTCTTTCCATAATGCAAAACATGTAGGGTATGCACATAACTTGGTAAACATCTTTCCTTCAGAGAAGGAAAATAGCAGCAGAATAGATTTAAGCAATAAAATAAGAAAAAGAACATCTTGGAAGCACTCTTAAATTGCAGGTAGGATGTGGTCTACTCGTGTGCTGAAGCAAGAAAGGCAAAAACCTATCTCAACATCTGAACTAAGTAGCAACCAACTTACTTAGTGGTTTTTCTTTCCCTCAACTATTTTGTCTAAAAGCCAAACCTAAAAACTGTGGTGCAGGCTTTTAGTTTCTTGTTTATCCTTTTTGCTCTTACCCTTGCATTTCACAGGCAATCCAAACCAAGCTCTAAAATTACTTCTGGTTCTATATGCTGAGGTTCTAGAGGTCTAATGCATTGTTTGTTTTAAATAGCGTGTAAGAGAAATAACTAATTCTAGTAATTCTGTTTGCTTTTCTGCAGCATTGTAAGAACAGGCAGCTCAATTTAGGAATGCCCAGCCTTTTGAAAAGCTGGCAGTCAACCCTCTAGCAGGCACATTTTCAAGAAGTAGAATTTTTGGCGTGTGTTACATAAATGGCTAATCATTTAATAGCAAGTGGACAGCATCATTAATTTGTACACACTACATCAAACAAAGTATCGTACTGGAATCCTGATGAGACTCATTGATTGCCCCTGTATCTCAGGATAGCCTGACATATCGACCCACCGAAAATCACGGCTTTCTTGGAACATCAGTTCATTTTGGGGGAGAAAAAATGTACAGGAGACCCAGTAGGAACATGTATTTGGATGGCTTTTTAAAATATTTTAATCTCTTGTAGAGAATACTTCCATTTAGTTAATGAAGCTCACATCTAGTCTCTAGTCATTTGTACAGAGAACATGACTGACTCTATTTTCTCATCATAGCTGTCATTGGGAGCATACTACTACCGAAACAAATGGTGTCTTGCTGAAAATAATTAATCTTAACTAAGGCAGGCACCATTATACCCTCAACATGACAAGCTTACTTACTCCATTTATTTATTTAAATGATTGCGTAATCAAATTCTGTAAGAGTTGATACTGTGTCTATACCCTCATCTTTTGCTATGCAGTTGATATTTTTGTTGTCCAATCTGGATAAAGTGGAGGGAAATGTCACTGGTTCCAAGTAAGAGCCATCTAATGTTGGTTCTAAGAGGCTTGCCACAATGAAGTCAAGGGATCTGCTAAATAGTGCCTTTCAAAATCAGGCCCTCCAAACAGTTAACCTAGAAAAAACAAAATCAGTGGGTACTTCTAGAGATGCCTAAACATGTGTTTTCTCAAGTGTAGACTTTTTATGAAGATAGGAAATACTTACTAGCAGTAGTACCCTGAGGAGAGAACCTATGAACTTGAGTATCTGCAGTTCTGCATCTCTCCAAATACCCCCTTGTGAAAGATCTCTTGGTCTTACTCTGCATGTCTTAATCCTCTGTAATCAGCTGGTATTAATAACCATGAGACAAGTTGAGTATTTTTTTTAATATAGTGTATAACTAGACAGAGCAAAACTGTACTGTTTACATCACAGATTCCAGGCCGAGTAGCCCAAGAAAATAATTTTCATCCATCACTTATCATGATTGTGATAGTGCAGTATTGCAGGCTACTGAGACCCATTAGGAGCACATGGGCAGGATAGGGCTTCTCTGCTTCGCCCTCCAGTTTGTATTGCACTGGCAGACTGTTCTCTTTATGAACTACAAACAGTATGCCTTACATCTGCAGATATAGAATCATAGAATCATAGAATCATTGAATGGTTTAAGTTGGAAGGGACCTCAAAGATCATCTAGTTATGGCAACTTTCTTAGAGAAATTAGAGACTTTGTTCCATAAGATCCTCGACTGCAATGTAAGAATCTTCTGTACGTGCTTCAGTTGATGTTACTTATAATTATGGCTTTTCTGCGTGTCAGGACACATGCATTTTGTTTCAGAAGCTTCAACAGAGTTTCCATGAGCTACTGTGTGGATATATGCCTGTGCACCACTAATCTGTTAGTTTATGATTTGTAGGTCAGGGAGAAATTGAGATTTTGCTATCTAAGCAGTATCATCTCTTTGCTGCTTCAGTGCTTACATGACATCCCAGGCTGGCTAAAGATTAAAAGGACACTGTCAAGGTATCTTTCACAATTTTGTTTTTATTATTTATTTTGTTAGTCTTATTATTGCTATCATAAGCTGTAGGAAGCTTGAAGTCTAGTGCCTTGCCAAAAGGCCTTTGTCCTCCAGGGCAGTTACTGTTTAGCAGCTTATGGTTTATTTAAGATTTGTGAAGCATTTACTGTCTTCTGAAATACATTGCTGAAGAGTTACAGCTTACACATTGCAAGCAAGTGAGAGGGAAGGAGTAAATCAGTTTGGAGCCAGTCCTGACATTGTGTAGTTATGGTAAACTCAGAATATTTCTTCTTTTCCTTATTTGCTTCAAAGTTTGATAATTTGAGAATATAGAATTAGGCTTGCTTTGCATAGTCATCCTTGAGAATGGACTTATCAGGGGGTTGATATCCTGATACCTGAATTTTTAGTTGGGTGTATTTTGCATTTTCTAATGAAGTAATCCCTGTAAGAATTCTTACAGGTGCAGTGGTATTGACTGACTGCCTGCTGAGCAGTATTAATTCAGAATACTGGGTAGAAAAAAAAAACAAAAACCCACAAACCTTTAAAGTATTTGGACTTTGTATCATGGTTCTATTTTTTCTTTTCTAAGCGTTTTTGATCCTTGTTTCTGCTGTCATAGAAGAAATGATCATGTTTTGGGTTTTTTTGTACAGAAAAATGTTACCTTCACTTGTTGCTATAAGAAAGTATTTTCTTAATTTATCTGGATTCATTGCAGTGTAAAGTTAGTGAAATTAGAGCTACTGTTTCAACTACTTGAATCACTTGTTCTTCAGCTTCACCAGTGGTATAATTTCTACCCATGAGGTGGAAGCATATTGGCACAGTTCCTTCATGGGAGCTTCTCATTACAGTAAAATTTCTCTATTTGATTTGCTTTCTGTAGTGATGAAATTTTAAATAACTGCTACTCAGAACAATGACAGAAATAAATGCACAGACTTTGACTGGATTATTATGGCTAAGAAACTATATTGCAATGCCTAACTAATCAGCAGTGCCCATGTCTACTGGATTCACAGCCTGATGACAACTGAATGTATGTAGTGATATTGGGCAGACTTATTTTTGCAGGTTTTAAATGAAAAAACAAGATTTTTTTTGACAGTATACAGACTAGCAAAGGTTGCAGAGATACCCTACAAGAGAGTGAATTGCAGAATTACTTCAAATATGGTTCATAAAGCACAGACTGTCTTGGGGAAGGGAAATCTAAGATGTACCACTTAAGCTGGGATGGTTACAACACTTTCAGGCATGTGAATTAGATGCCCAAGTTAGAAAGGAGAGCCACTTCTGACTGCAAATAAAAACAGTGGAGAGAAACTTCCCTAGAGGTTGATTCAGTCTATGAGTTTGAGTTAAGCCTTTTAACTGGGACTTTGATTACTCTCTTTCTCTGTTGAGTGGCAAATACAGATAATACATGGAGACTGGTTTCCTAAATTGAGCATGTATGACAGGTGCTGGAAGAGAGAAAACATGAATATAGGTTGAGCAGTGCCTGGCTTGAGAGCAGCCCTGAAGAAAAGGACTTGGGGATAATGGTGGACAAGAAGCTCAACATGAGCTGTCAGTGTGCACTTGCAGCCCAGAGAGCCAACTGTATCCTGGGCTGCATCAAGAGAAGTGTGGCCAGCAGGTCAAGGGAGGTGATTCTTCCCCTCTACTTCACTTTGGTGAAACCTCACATGGATTACTGCATCCAGTTCTGGAGCCCTATTACAAGAGGAATGTGGACATGCTGGAGCATGTCCAGAGAAGGGCCATGAGGATGATCAGAGGGCTGGAGCTCCTCTCCTATGGAGACAGACTGAGAGACTTGGAGCTGTTCAGTCTGGAGAAGAGAAGGCTCTGAGGAGACCTTATTGTGGCCTTCCAGTATCTTAGGGGGACCTACAAGAAAGCTGTTGAGGCACTTTTTAGGATATCAGGTAGTGATAGGACTGAGGGGAACGGAGCAAAACTAGAAGCGGCTAGATTCAGATTGGATGTTAGGAAGAAGTTCTTCACCATGAAGGTGGTGAGACCCTGGAGCAGGTTGCCCAGAGAGGTGGTGGAAGCCCCATTCCTGGAAGTTTTTTAGGCCAGGCTGGATGTGGCTCTGAGCACCTAGTGGGAGGTGTTTCTGCCCATGGAAAGGGGGTTGGAACTAGATGATCCTTGAGGTACCTCCCAGTCCTGACAGTTCTGTGATTCTGTAATATTGCTCTTGTTACATACTTTCATGTGGTGAGTATTTTATTTGCTCATTGATAGGTTGGATTTTCTTTAGACAACTATTCATGCATCTCACCTGTGAGGTTATTTGTGTGAGGGGAAAAGCAGTAATTTTGGTCACTTTGTGTGGCCTTCAGAACTTTCTGTTAATGGTTGGTTGAGTTTCTTGTGATGTGTATTGACAAAACATCACTTGTAGCAGTCTGTTAGAATCCATAAGCTTGCTGCAAGAGTTTGTTTTGCTGTTCTGGGGAAGAGCAGGAAACCTTAGACAAGTGCATGTGGAGGGAAATGTGGGCATAAGCATGACTTATGGTGTTACACTGTGGCCTGTCAAGGAGACTCCTATGATCAACAGGAGATACATAGGAAATGCAATTAAAGTGTCTCACAAAACCAGCATTCCTTTAAAATGGTCTGATCTGGTGGGGTTTTTAAAGCAGTGCTTCTCTAGAGTGCATACAGAACACTGATTATTGTTTTAAAATGCCATAAAGATTGGACTGCTGAAAGTAAGGAGTCTTCTGCCTCTTGTATTTGGCTCTTTCTCCATTTGGATAGGCCTGTAACAATGAATGTTGTTCTGTTGAGACATTTATTCTGAAATACTAAAAAAAAAATTCTGTATGTCAACATTGAAAGTGCTTCATTGAATTGTGGCAATAATCTCTGTATTAGCTTTTCAATACTTCATGAATCTTTGGCTTGTGGTTAGTATCCTGCTGTTGTGTATCAGTGTCAATTTTTGATTTGCAAATTAACTCTACTTTAAAAGGTGAAATAATCTAACATTCCTTCTGCAAATCTTAATCGGATGCAAGGAAGCTCCAGTCATGTTGATCAGTGAAATAACCATAAACCATCCATAAAACTTTGATTCAGTTTGGCATAGCAGTAAGTGTATCCTAATAATGGTCCTGAGGTATTGGAAGTGTTGTTTTATTGTATGCAGTAGCTATAAATTTCAGAGTTTTTCAGTATGTTTAAGTTGCAATTGCTTCTGCCTGAATAAATATCACATCTGACTTCATTTTGTCAATGGAATGTCAAGTGAAGTCTCAAACACGAATTGTAACTTAAACAGGCAGTGTTCTGCTTCCTTGCTCCGCAGCCTGAGTCATGCCATGCTGGTGTAACCTCTCCATGTATTTCAGACTGGTTCTTCTTTAATTCAGTGTGATGATACAGGTGGTGAGTTATTGACGGCAGCTAAAGTGAGACCATTATGACTGTAATCAATAACACACCTGCATAGAATAACAACTACTACCAGGGACATATTTTGTATTGATTTGGGAATTTATACTGTCTCCACTACACCCAGTCTGCTACTTCCATAATTTATGTAATAAAATCTCTACTTTAGAGAAGCCGTTACTAAGTTAAATATCAAGAAATGATGACATATCAAGATGTAAATTACATATTGAAGATTTTACTATAAGCAAAAATAGCACTTGCTAAATTCCTGTGGGTTCTGATTCAGGACCAAGGCACTTCCTTACTGCAGGCTGAAAGATAATGGAAGTAAAAAACCATGTTCCCTCTCCAGAGGCAGTATTTTAAAGGTGAAGAGTAAGATGCTGTTTTTTATCTGATGAGGTGGTGGAAGCTTATTGAATTGTATAATCCATAAGCTTGAAACCTTGTTACAGTCGTAGAATCATTCAGGTTGGAAAAGACCTTTAAAATCACTGAGTCCAACCTTAATACAACTACCTTGACCACTAAACTATATCCTGAAGCACCACTTCTGCAGCTTCTTAGACACCTCTAGGGATGGCAACTCCACCACCTCTCTGGGCAGCCTGTTCCAATGGCTCACTTCTCTCTCAGTAAAGAAGTTTTCCCTGATGTCCAATCTAAACCTTCCCTGGTACAACTTAAATCTATTTCCCCTCATCCTGTCAGCAGTTACCTGGGAGAAGAGACCAACCCCAACCTGACTCCAACCTTCTTTCAGGTGGTTGTAGAGAGTAATAAGATCTCCCCCTCAGTCTTCTCTCCTCCAGACTAAACAGCCCCAGCTCCCTCAGCTGTTCCTTGTATGATGCCCTCCAAACCCCTCCCCAGCCTCATTGCTCTTCTCTGGACATGCTACAGGGCTTCAGTGTCTTTCCTACCCTGTGGTGCCAGAACTGAACCCAGTACTGAAGCTGTGGCCTCACCAGGACTGAGTACAGGGACACCATCACTTCCCTGCTCCTGCTGGACACTGGTTTTGATGTAGGCCAGGATGCTGTTGGCCTTCTTGACCACCTGGGCACACTGCTGACTCATGTTCAAGTGGCTGTCAACCAGCACCCCCAGATTTTTTTTCCCCCAGATTGTGACCAAAGTGCAGGACCCAGCATTCGGTCTTGTTAAACCTCATTGTGTTGGGCTCAGCTCATGAGCCTGTCCAGATCTCTCTGCAGTGCCTTCCTTCCCTCGAGCAGATCAACACTGCCACTCAATTTAGTGTTGTCTGCAAACTTGCTGATGGTGCCCTCGATCCCCTCATCCAGATCATTAACAAAGCTATTAAACAGAACTGGCCCCAATACCAAGCCCTGGGGAACACTGCTTGTGACTGGCAGCCAACTGGATTTAACTCTGTTCATCACAACTCCTTGGTCCCAGCTGTCAGCCAGATTTTAATCCAGCAAAGAGTCCATGGCAAGGTTTTCGAGGAGGATACTGTGGGAGATCGTGTCAAAGGCTTTACTAAAGTCCAGGTAGACAACACCCATGAGTCCAGTGTAGAAAACACAGTAATTTTCCATTGAAAAGAGTAAAATAAGCACGGTAAGAAAAATTAAACAACGTATTACAAATCATTTGGGCATGTGAAACCTATATGAAATTTCATACAAGTTCATGTACACTTTTTATTAATTCTTAATTTGAGTGTCAGACAGAGCACTCAAGTTTGCAAGGACCGCATGCACTCCCTTCCTAGATGTACAGCCTGCTGTTTCTGATGGTGTTACCATCTTTATGTCCAAACACACCTACAGGTTGTCAACAGGAGTCGAGATCTCAAGCTTGATTTTTCCGGACAGTTGCCATTGTTCTTTTTTGAAGCCTTACTTGAGAGGATGGACCATTCACAAAGGAATTTCTTGAGCTCTTGGACTTTCTGCTAACAAGTAGCAGAAGTCTGATGAGGTGAGCAGCCTGACTTGCTCAGATTTCCTTTAAAAGAGGGCCAGAGGTGTTTTGAATTCCGAGTAAAAGGAATATATGAGAAATTCTCTGGGTTTTATAAATAAGCTGAGATGTTGGCTGAGCCTCCTAGTGATCCTTTAAGATTTCAGGCCCACATTCAAGAAGGGATTTAGGCTCCCAGTGCCTGTTAAATTCCATTATATTTCTTTGCAATATTGTCACGGAAATCAAGGGAGTTAGGTTTAGGAATCCTTCTGGAGATCTGGATTGCAAGTATAAACTTCCTTTGACTTGTCTCTTTTAGGTATGTGTGGTTGTTCCAGCTTTGATTAATTCAATAAGATGTGTTAAAGAATTAAATAATTACAACTACTTTAAAAATGCACTTGCATCTTAATTGGAGAAAAAAATATCAGCTTCCTCAGACTGCCAAACTAAGAAGAGATTTTGACATAAAACTGGGTTTTTTTGATGTTAAGATGTAAAGGTATATTTATATGCATTTGGATTTGGAAGACTTGAGGTCGCAGAATAAACATGAATCCTGTGGTCTTTTCTACAATGCTGGTTTAAATCTGCACATGGTTTCGAAGGCATTTCATACATGAACACGAGTAAAAGAAGTTCAAAGGCACTTACAACTCTGAAGATTCCCAAAATACAAAGTTTTCATTCATAGAATTGTAAACCATGTAATTAAGTCCAATCCCCAGTTGAGATTGTGTTATTCAGAGAATATTGAACATCCCCAATTGCCTTGGGCTGTCTAGTGGGCTATATTGCCCACAATTAAACAGATGAATGCACAAATAAGGACAGGCATCTTTCCAAACACTTCTAGCTATATTTAGCAAATTCTTTTCATTTCCCTCTCTGTAGGAGGGTAGTGATGTTGGTAACCTTAATGTTGACCAATAGAACTGTGAGTGTCTTAAGCCCTGTCCTACAAGATGGTTTACTTTCCTGTGTTATTTTGACCTTGTATTTTCTTTCTTCATTTTGGATTAAACCTTTTTATGTTCTAAATAAGAACTTTGCTTCCCCTTCACCATCTGAATATAGAAATCAGTAGAAGCTAGTTCTCTGTACCACCAAGGAACAGGAAGAAAGTTTCACAAGTTAAATGTTCTGAAATTTATGAAAGAGGTAACTCAGAGAGGAGGGACAATACAAAGAAATCACCTTTTAATGGAAACCAAAGTCACAGTATTTTTTAATGATTAATGAAAGTTACAGAATAAGCAGAACTGTGTCATGTTCCTGAAGTGTGGGGGAAAGCAGTAGATTTCACAAGGCAAGGAATGCTATTTTTAATTAATTTTTTTAAGCAGCAGAGCAACGTATTTTGGTATTGTAAAACTTCAAAAGCAGTACTACAAATATCTGTCTTAAAGTGCAGAGGTACTGTATCACAAGTAGAGAAACTTTGGAACTGTAATCTGTAGAAGTCCTGATCATCTAAGAGTTTCTGACTTAGGTTAAATTCAAAAGGATAAGTAATGCAGAGATCTCTGCACCTTTATTGTCTGCATAGCAGCTCAATAAAGAAAACTAGAATTTCATGTAGTGTCTGTTTTAAGGGAGCTTTCTGCTGTCTGTGGATCTCTTAAGTACATCTGCATGTGCCCATGAGGATGTTAAACAGAGAATATAATTATTTTGTTTACTGTTTTGAGATTGATGTGGATGGAATCAATACCAGTTTGCTTTTCATTACTGGAGGCATCTGAAATGTTGACCAGCCTTATCTTAACTTGTGTCAAACACATCACGATGCCCTTATCCACACCATTTGACCTTCTAGGATGTTCTTCAAAGAACTGGCAGGCTTAGCATGTCACTTTTTTTCCTCACCTGAATAAATGAAATCTAATTAGGAGGATCCTACTAATACAATGTTAGATACAGATTACAGGTGCACACAGTGTGTGGAGAGTCCAGAATGAAAATAGCTGTAATGACAGAGGAGGGTGGAGGGAGACCCTGAAATAGGCTGGCTTAATTTAGAGCACAAGATTGATAATTTAGTGACTTTAGTAGCTGCACAGATATAAAATATTTACAACAAGTTGGAGGATTCTAATGTGGAAAAGAAATATCTCCAGACATTTCCTTCTAAAGAATATAAAATGAGAAATGAACTATGCACAAATATAACAATTACACTGGGTTAGTATTAGTGATTAGCCACCTGATAGCTATTTCTCTCTTCCTCACAGAGGTGCAGTTTGACTGAATACACATGGATTACGTTTTTTAAGAGGAGAATCATGAACAGAATTGACTTCTCCTTGGGAAACCTTTGACATTTCCCTGCCTGTTAACATTGTCCTTCTTACAGCAAATGTCACTTGAGCTTCTGTAATAAAGAACAAAAAGGATGTGTGTGCATTCTTGTCATTTCACATGAAATCAAGAGACTGATTTCTGATAGAAATCTCAAGAGCAGTGAGTTTATACAGGTTTCTCCCAGATCCACCTCAGAATCTACCTCAGAATAACTGCTTGCATGTATTTTTGAGGCAAGGAATGTAAATAGCAGATTCTTTGCAAAAAAAAAAAAAATTATTTAAAATATCTTCAATGCTATGAAATGGGAATAAACTTATTGGGTATATACAGTAACAAGACAAAACCCAATTGGTTTAAAGTAGGTGTAGTATCCAAAAGTAAAGAAGTCTGCCTGTTTTGTGTGTCCTTGTGTGACCAGGGAATTTAGAGCAGTCATTGGAAGATGAAGGAATCCAGCTCTCTGCATTATTGGACCCAGAGGCCATATTGTGTCATTACTAATGCATGCAGGCATGTTCAATAAATTTCATGGTTATACATCTCATTGTCATTTTCAGAGCTCATTGACTTAAGCAGCTCCCACTGATGAAGAATACTCCAACAGGCAGCTCAGCCTAGTATGCTGATAGGTACAAAGTGGAGAAGTCTTACTTCAATCTGTCTTTTAGAAGAAGAAACAAAGTTGTGAGGATCCTAATGGTGCAAAGGGCAGAATGTTTTAGGGATGTAAAAGAATCTCCCTTTACATTTCTTCCTGGTGAAAATAACCCATCTGTGACTCTCCCAGCATGGGCAAGGGGTGTGAATGGAAAGCTGGATGGACAGAGCTGCAGGCCAGGCTGGGATGTGGCTGCAATTATTGGGTACCATTAGCAGGCATATTTAATGAAACTGCAGTTGATTTTGGTTTGGTTTTGTTTGGATTTTTTTGTTTGTTTCATTGTTTTTAACAGTTATACCCATTACAATTAACACTTAAGGTCAAAGTTCTCCCTTTAATGAAATAAAGAACGTAAAAAGGTTTAAATTTAAAGGCTTCCATTCCTGCTTTGTACAGCTGGCTTTAAAGCATGTTGAATATAATCTTCTAATGAGTTTTGGCTTTGCCATTACATACATGTTTGTTCCACTATCTCCTTTGTTTCTGTTTGGTATTTTGTACTTCGTGAGTAATATTTGCAATTACTTTTTTACGGTGCCATGTTAGTAACAGCAGCAGGAAGCCACACTTGGCTCAGCTGGAACATTCTGGCCTCTAGAGCTCTTGTTATTGCAGTCAGAGTAAGAAATAACTGCCTGCTTATCTTTGTGGTATTCTGATTCCCTTCCTCTCATCCTCTTTTCTTCCTCAGTATTACTTTATTGGTTAGACTTAAGACAGATGGTAGGAATAGTAAATCCACATTGATTGTAACAGATAGCGTCTCTCATTGGCGCGGCTGTAACTAGGAAGATGAAAACAATGGGCAGTAAATATTTTGGACCAAGCTGATTGATAATTGTTTTGCCTTTTAGACTGGATAAACAAAGCAAAACTAATTTCCTTTTATTTCTGCACATTTTTGAAGAGCCTCAGATTTTCTGTGATGGTTTATTGAGCTGTACTTCTCTACTCAGTGCTTGCTGCTCTTTGTTGACATAGCTAATGTTACCCAGAGCTTTCATCAGCGCAGTCTGCCTATTGGGAATGTGGCACACTGGCATGGTCAAGAGACTGGAGGTCTGTGCTTGGTTTTCACCTCTACAGCTGGTCTACATTAAAGCATCTTGAGGACATATTTGTAGTATTGAAATAAAGGTGCTTAGCCTTTGTTTAAAATCCTGTCTCTGTGAAACTAGGTTACCTAATGAGTGTGTTTTACACACTTCATAGAGAGAAAGCCTGAGCTGTTCTATCTGTGGCAGCAAAATTAAACAATTTTGGAACCAAGTCATCATTTTCAGCATCAATAGAAGGTCGTGCCCTTGTCAGCTGGCATTGGTCCAGCATAAGGTTCCAGTCAGAATTGGCTGCATTATACTTAGAGCTGTTCTTTAAGAGACCTTCACCCTTTATTATGTTTGGAACTCCTAATATAGTGGGTCTTCTGAATATTTAGAAGAGACTTCTCAAGATAGTCCTTACCTTTGGAGTATATACTCATTAGTTCTCAGAAACTGGTCTGACAGAAAGAGGCTTGTTCAAGCTCATGATACAGCACTTCATTAAGTGCTCTTCTTCATCATCGTTTCTTCTCTCTGTAGTGTTGTGTGCTAAGCTATGATACTTATTTGACAAGTTCAAAGTACAACTCCACTTCTGCTGCCTCTGTGGTTTCACATTGGCTTATTTCCTGAGAGATTCAGAGCTTCTGGGACTAAACTTTTTAAACAAGGTTCTAAGGTTCTCTTGCTTTGCTGCTTGACTTACTTAGTGTTTCGCTCAGCTGTACTGTACACGGATATCCAAAATCACATTCTGTCCTCTCCATTACCATTATAAGAGTGTATTATTGCAGAAAGTTAGGGATATGTTTTAATAGCAGGTGGTTTTTCCCATCCAGAGTTGGCCTAGTCTGATCTTTTTACGGTGCATTTATTATACATATGCTTGAATTTCTCTTCCCATGTTAGCTGCTGAATAGAGGTTAGCTTTTAATCAAGAGATTAGCAGAATGTGAAATGTACTTTCTGATATATGTTGCTCAATAAAAAAAAGAGAGAATAAATTATAAAGCAGAGAGATCTAAGTTAGAGATAACTATAATTTCCTCCTGAAACCTTTCTAGGTACTCAAGGCATGTATAGGTAGCAGAGTACCTGAATTTGTAGCTCAACTGTTATCTTGGTATGTATTGAAAGTATAAATTAAACCAGCTTGCTGTTCAGCTTTTGGTTTTCTTAATTACTAAGATTCTTAATGATGATTTTTTTTTTTTTTTAATATGCCATAATTTACCACTTGTTTTTAAAGACTTGAAGCTTTTAGAATGGGTTATAAGGGTTTGCCATGCTTACAAATAAATATAGAATAGTCAATATAGGATTTACTGCAGTGCTTCAGAACTCAATCAAGATGTTAGTGGCATTTTAAAAATCTGTAATATTACCCCACTAAAGGCTGTTTAATAATATTTCAGATTATTATCACTGTTTGCATTTCTTTCTGGCTAGGGGAAATCATGTGTGTGTTTGTTTTTGTTTTTTTTGTTTTTTTTTTTAAAGAAATTCTTTAACAGGGCAAACAATAGCAAGGTTTTGCTTCTGACCTCTCTGTTGAATTTCGCAGCAAACAAAGTCTGAATGGCTAATAAAAACAAAATTTTTGAGTAAAATTTTTGCTTAATGTGGGATTTGTACTGGTTCAACATGTTTCTTGTGATTCTACCATCTCCCTCACTGCTGCTTCTGGAACAACATGACCCCTTTAATGGAATTAAACTGAATTTCCGTGGACGTGCTCCACTTGATAGTATGCTTCATGACTGCGGTGAGGATTCTGCTTTGTTCTGCAGTACTTAAAAGCATTTACTTACTAGAGTTGAAGATAGATAAAACATCCTGCTTACTAATTAGATAAACTTTAATCAAATGTCATCCAAAAGTCACTGGAATGGCTGCATTGAGACTTAGTGTTGCCTTGTAACTTGTAAATTCTTACATGAAATGTAAAAATTACCACGAAAGGTGAAGGCACACATGGAGAATATAGAGGTTTTTATAAGGCACCCAAATGCTGACTGGCTTGCAAGAACAGGAGGGTGTGATGGTTTGGGAGTTCCCCACCCCCCCACACTTTGTAAAATGACCCAGACTAGAACTCAGCTGGCTGGAAGTTAAGAGATGAAGCTCTATTTACAGCTTAGCACAATATACAAGCAGATATATACACTATATACAGGAATATTTACAGAAATATACAAGGTAAAGGTAATACAGAAGCACAACACCCCTCCCAGAAATCAGAGACCCCAGGAGGGGCTCCCAACCACCCTTCCACCTTCTCCCCACCCCTATACCTTACCCCAAGGTTTTGAGGATCAGCCAGAGGAGGAATTAGAAGAAAAAAAAAGTGGTTAGTGAAATTAATCGGCAGAGAGGAGAAGCCAGAAACTGCTAACAGCCCCAGACGCTGTGCCCGAGAGAATGCAAGCCCAACTGACTTATCTTTTGTTTTGAGTACTTATTCCTAAACATCTCAGCAAGCCTATGAGTGAAGTAGACATCACCATTGTTTTTCTTTTCACAGCCTGTAATATAATTTTCTCTATTAAAATATTCCAATTAGTTCAAACCAGCGCAGAGGGGAAAGCCCAAAATCTTCCATCATAAAAGCAATCTGCAGACAGCAGTCTGTTTTGGCTTAAGTTTGGGCTGTGAAGCTGTCTTTAGAGTTGTCCCATCACTCAGGTCAACATGCCATTAGTCTTTAGTTGCAGAGTTCCAGGGTTTGATCTGTCTCTTATGTTTTTCAGGGATATCCATAACTTTGAGTTGTGCTTTATGAACAAGGACAGGGACCTAACAACCTGCCTGAGAGGGTGGTAAGAGCTGTCAAATTTATTTCTTTTATTACCTACATAGATTTGTGCTTATGAGTTCTAGAAGGCAAAATTGTTGCTAATTCAATCCTTCTTGCTATTTACTGTTCCAGACAGTCTCACAATTGTCATTCTTTAGCCAACAATAACATGATGACAGACTAAATTAATTTTATAGTCACAGTCTTTAGTGGCCTTTTTCTCAAACAGTGGGACTATTGAGCTAAGTATGACTAAAATATGCAAGGGTTTGAAGTGGTGTGCTTGGAGTAGCAAACCATCCTGTAAACCAAATTGTCTGTATAATCAAAATGGAAGATAATTAACTGCATGTAATGTAACTAATAATAAAGCTTCCAAAACTTTAAAAATTGACTTTTGCACAATGTTTTGTTCTGCTGCTGTCTTGCTTTTAGACAGGGGGTGAACTGACTTCTCAGTCAGAAGTGTCTGCTCTGAGCCACGCTGTTTTGTCTTCAGTTGTCCCATCAGGCTTCATTTGAGGTTGTTACTGAGCTCTCTGTGCAGGAGTCTGTGACAGATGAATGTGCAGTTACAAATTCAGGGATTCTGTACTTGGGTGATGGGATGTATGGCATTCTGCAGCTTTCGACTCTTCTGCTAACTTACTGGATTTAAGTGAAGGCAGCATAATGAAAGATTAGGTGATTTATTAACCTTCAAGTGACTTGAGAAGTTATTCATGAGATAACTCTCCAGACAGAAGATTTTTTTTTACATGAGGAAAAAAGCCTTCTACATTAGGATAAAGAAGCATAATTTTTAAAAATTGGTCTTTCAAATGACTAAACACAGAAGACAGCTAAATGAGTCCTTGCTAAGTAAGTCCTTGCTAAATGATTCCAATTATAATAATACAAACATTTGAGAGCCTTAACTTTCTAATTTAATTTCTTTAAATAGTCTCTTTCTAACTTTGTTTTAGGGAAAGTAAAATTTTGGGTGAAAGATGGCAATAGAGTTTATACTGTACAAGGAAAACTGAAAGTTACTGCTGCTTAATACTCTGAACAATATAGAAGAGGTGGGAGATTTCTTAGGAGATTTTTCACTACAACAGCCATCCTGAGGTGAAGTCTGTACTATTTAGAGAGAAGGAAAATAATTGTAGGGGTGAAAGAGAAGAAAATGTCAGTAACTCCAGAAGGAGTTATCTCCTACCAAATAGCCTCACTACTTGTTCAAAATCAGGAAGAAAAGTATCAAGCAATCAAATACTGCATCCAGTTCTGGTGCCCCCAGCCTAACGAGGACATGGAACTGCTGGAGTGGGTCCAGAGGAGGGCCACAAAGATGATCAGAGGGCTGGAGAGCCTCGCCTGTGGGAACAGGTGGAGAGGGTTGGGGCTGTTCAGCCTGAAGCAGAAGAGGCTCTAGAGGGACCTGATAGCAGCCTTCCAGTACCTGAAAAGGGCTACAAGAAGGCTGGAAGGGGACTTTTTACAAGGGCATGTAGTGACAGGATGAGAGGGAATGGCTTAGAGCTGGAAGAGGGCAGATTTAGACTGGAGATTAAAAAGAAATTCCTATAGAATGAGGCTGGTGAGACACTGGAACAGATTGTTCAGGGAAGTTGTGGATATCCACTTCCTGGAGGTGTTCAAGGCCAAATGGGATGAGGCCATCAGTACCTGGACTAGTGGGAGGTGTCCCTGCCCATGGCAGGGGGTTGAAACTAGATCATCTTTAAGGTCCTAAAAGAAAGTGGGAGTCAGGTGGGGGTCAGGTTCTTCTCCTAGGCAACTTGTGACAGGACAAGAGGGCATGGTCTGAAACTGTGCCAGGGAAGGTTTAGGTTGGATATTAGGAAGCACTTTCTCACAGAAGGTGTGGTTAGGCACTGGAATGGACTGCCCAGGAAGGTGGTGGAGTCACCATCCCTGGAGGGTCTTTAAGAAAAGATTGGATGTGGCACTTAGTGCATGGTTTAACTAATGTCATGGTGTTGGATCATAGGCTGGACTCGATTATGGGGCTTTTCCAGCCTCAATGATTCTGTGATTCTCTTCCTTCCAACATAAACCATCCTATGAATATGAAATGAGATGCTGTTTGTGGATCCACGATTGACCTGGTTTTAGTCTGCAGCGTATTTGTGAAGCAAAGGAATGTACACCCTTGAAAACATTCCTGTTTCTGGTAGTATATTGTGCTAGCATTACCAAAGATGCTTTTTAGAGATTTCAAGACTAAGACTGATTTGCTTGTTTCAGGAGTGAGGTGTGCTCTGTACAAGGGATGTCACCCTTGATCAAGAGTGCCATAAATTTGCAGAATGATGCTGTTTCATCACTTGTCAGCCCTGAACGCTGGTTAGTTCTTTTACAAGTGCAACTCACTGGCTCCTACTGCTCACTTACCAAAAAAATCAGGTTTCTTTTGATTAGTTATTGTTTTACAGCTTTTTATAATAAAACAGAGCTGCAATTATTTATTTATTTAATAACAGATGTCTTGGTGGAAAATCTGAAATGCTGGACATATTGGGAATTGCTCTCACTCCCACTGAGGTCAGCAGTAGCATTTCTGTGGCTTTCAGTGGGAGTAACATTGCACTGTCTGAGCAGAAGGTGAAGACTTTGCATCTTCTTTCAAAAATCACTTAGAGTCTGCTATAGCTAGGGTTGCATGAAATTAATTCTTACACAGCTTGATTATGGAAAAAAAAGGTAGTTCTTAAGTGGGAGAAAGAAGTTATAACCATTTTTCTGTTATGCCATCATAGTGACTTTTTTGTTTGGTTGGTTTTTTGTTGTTGAATAGAATCATAGAATGAACCAGGTTGGAAGAGACCTCCCAAGATCATCCAGTCCAACCTATCACCCAGCCCTATCCAATCAACTAGACCATGGCACTAAGTGCCCCATCCAATCTTTTCTTGAACATCTCCAGGGGTGATGCCTACACCACCTAAATACTCACAATTCTGAAAATAATTTCACTATAAAAAATTCTCTATAATTACTTTGCTTATATCATTCAGTGTCTGTTATTATATTGTAGACAGGAGTAGGTGTAGAGGCAAGAAACAGCACTGCAGGATGGATATTGGAGTAATGGTAGGCATGGCCTAAATGCTACAAAATAATGACTTTTTCAGAAGTTAATTCTATAAATAGATACTTGCAGAACTGAAGTTGTGTGATTTAAATGATCAATTTTGATTATTACATGGAAAATGGAGTTGACATGATTTGGAATATCTTCCAGACTGCTAGATTTCAGATTTGAGCCATCCAGAACACATTTTTTAACATGTTATAACTCCTCTTTTACCCCTAGTTACAACTTCTCCCCCCTCATTCATTGCTCCTAGATGAATGTCTGCTGATTTTAAGTTTCTACCATCTTTCCTGAATCAATCAAGAACAGCAAATTAATCTTGTTTAATTGATGTATTGCTCTAGCTTAATCCAACTACTTAATATGCTTGATATATCTTGTGAGCAAGCTATTTTGCTTTAAAAAAAAAAATCTAATTAAGTTTATTGTTAAACTAAGCCTTGGGCACATCACATTCTTTGTCACGCTCAGGAAGTGCAAGATATGACCCAAATACTCAAATGACCCAAAGAGCATTTTGGTTTATAAACATTAGCTGCATAAACAAGGCAGAGCTAAGTAATTTTAGAAAGGAATTTCCCTTCCGTGTAGTGTGTACTATATGTAGACATTAATGAGTGATTTTTCATGTGTAATTCTTGGAGATGAGTTTTATCTGGTTTATCTGACATCAAGGTTGGTTTTGCTGGAGATGAGTTTTATCTGGTTTATCTGACATCAAGGTTGGTTTTGCTGGAGATGAGTTTTATCTGGTTTATCTGACATCAAGGTTGGTTTTGCTGAATTTGAATGTTTACTATTGTCCCTACATGTCATGGGCATGCATACAGTCTAAATCTGATGACTTTACTCTGTGATATATGCCTGAGAATTTACCTTAATGATCAGACAACCATTCCAGAATTGATGATGAGTCCTTATTTTGCCTTAATTATTATCTACACTATTTTAATCCTTACAGTGTTGTTGAATGGATAAGGTTTGCCTTAAAAGTGGCCTTTCATAGAATACAATCACAGAATCATAGAGTTAACCAGGTTGGAAGAGACCTCCAAGATCATTCAGTCCAACCTATCACCCAGCCCTATCCAGTCAACTAGACCATGGCACTAAGTGCCTCATCCAGTCTTGAACACCTCCAGGGACAGTGGCTCCACCACCTCCCTGAGCAGCCCATTCCAATGCCAATCACTCTCTCTGTGAAGAACTTCCTCCTAATATCCAGCCTATACCTCCCCTAGGACAACTTAAGACTGTATCCCCTCATTCTGTTGCTGGTTGCCTGGGAGACCAACCCCCACCTGGCTACAACCTCCCTTCAGGTAGTTGTAGACAGCAATGAGGTCATGTCAGGAAGATGGGGCCAGATTTTCATAGAATCATAGAATGATAAGGTTGGAAGAGACCTCAAAGATCATCTAGTTCCAACCCCCTGCCACAGGCAGGGACACCTCCCACTTGAACAGGTCACTCAAGGCCTTGTCCAACCTGGCCTTGAACACCTCCAGGGAGGGAGCAGCCACAACCTCCCTGGGCAACCTGTTCCAGTGTTTCACCACCTCCACTGTAAAGAACTTCCTCCTAACATCCAGTCTAAATCTCCCCTCTGCCAGTTTAAACCCATTGCCCCTTGTCCTGACATTGCAAGACCTTGTAAATAGTCCCTCCCCAGCCTTCCTGTAGGCCCCCTTCAGATATTGGAAGGCTACTTTAAGGTCTCCTCGAAACCTTCTCTTCTCCAGGCCGAAGAGCCCCAACTCCTGTACCCTGTCCTCATAGCAGAGCTGCTGCAGCCCTCTGAGCATCTTCGCGGCCTCCTCTGGAACCACTCCACCAGTTTCATGTCCTTCCTGTGCTGGGGGCTCCAGAACTGCACACAGTACTCCAGATGGGGTCTGACAAGAGTCATGTTCAGCCTACTATCAGTCAGCACCCCCAGGTCCCTCTCTGTCTGGCTGCTCTCCAGCCACTCTTTTCTCAGCCTGTAGCGCCGCTTGGGGTTGATGTTGCCAAAATGTAGAACCCTACACTTAGCCTTGTTAAATTTCATCCCATTTCACATAGATGAAGTCTGTATAGTACTTTATTATATGTCTTCTTGTGTTCTACATCTTGACTCCATTCCTCTAAAATGCGTTAGTATTCAGAATTAATCTGCTTTTATGGACCCAAAAGGCTGCTTATCTATGGGCAGTAGATGCATGTGGAAACGTGCTCATGTACATCTCTCCAGGGCAGGTTTAGGCTGGATGTTGAGAAGTTCTTCACAGAAAGAGTGAGTGGCATTGGAATGGGCTGCCTGCAGAGGTGGTGGAGTCACCATTCCTGGAAGTGTTTAAAAGGAGGCTGGATGAGGCACTGAGTGCCACGGTTTAGTTAATTAGAAAGTTAATTCTGTGACACTGTGAAAGGAGTCAGACATCTTTGCACACACTGCTCTTGACAACAAACATACCTTCTGATACCCAGGATGTAACTCTGAGTGTTTCCATCAGGTCAAACATACAACTCCTCTGTGATGTCTTTGCTGGCTTATTCCCTGAATCCATACTGAATTTCCCCATGTGGACACAATTGGCAGATTAAAAGTTTAGGATTTGATCTGTACTTCCATAGCAAGAGTTATCACTAGACCTTCTTAGTATTCATTCAGTGTTCTTGGAGACATCTCTGGCAATGCTGGAGTAATATTGGCATGGTCTGTTAAAACTACAGTGAATAAAACTTTAAGACTCAACCTCTTGATTTACTTTGCTCACAGCAACATTTAATAGAATTGGCGAGGCATAAACGTTAGGAAAAAAATCTTCTATTTAGATGCAGTAAAGCCCTTTTCAAGCAGATAAAGGAAACATAGATAATGAAAAGAATTAAGCAGTAAATACAAAGGATTATCTTAGAAATACCTTACAGTACCTGCTCCATAGTATGGCCCCCATCAGAAACTCATTCTCTTCAACTGAGGCCTTAAGCAGCTGAATCTAGTTGAGAGATGTCCCTACCCATGGTGGGGAGGTCAGAGTAGATGATCTCTGAGGTCCCTTCCAACCTGGGCCATTGATTCTATGATTAATTAACTGTGAATTGCAAAATGGATACACATGGAGTTGAAATTTGCAGCTACTGCAGTGTACTGTGGTGAGTGGGTTTGGTTTTCTTTCTCCAGGTGTTAAAAAGCACACTCTCTAAAAGAGGGCAGACACTTTTATTTGGATTTTGCTGCTTTCTTGATTTCTTGTAATTCCAGTACTATTCTTTCATTGTAAACTTTCAAGTGATAGTTTAGAAAAGGTTTGATGGTAAGCATTGATTAAAGATTGCTTTTTTTTCTCCTTAAGGCTATGTATGTGTACAAACTGGTGCTGTTGGCTTCAAAAGAACACATCTTCCAAAGCTAACTTGCCAGCTTTGCACTAGAAACTTGTTGAAAACAGTAAGATTTTGCTAGACTTTTCTCCTCCTGCAGCTTAAAGGCTCTGCCTCTTAAAAACCTGATGACTTTGTTAAATTTTGAAATAGCCTTGTAAAATACCTATGCAGTAATAGCAAGAGCATTAAACTAATGAAACAATCACCTTTGCCTTGTAGATTTAAAGCTGAATTTTCTCTCCATCTGGAGGGTTATGCTTGAACATTGTGGAGATGCATTGTCCCATGAGAGTTCTGGCAGGGCTTGTTTCTCTGAAGCAGTGCCTTCAGAAACAGAAGGGAAATACACACTGATATGTCTACATCTCAGAAGCTGAAAGCATTGCTTGTTCCTCTCCTTCCTGACTGGAATTCCAGTAATTGTTGCAGCTTTAGCATCACCCACATCAGTAGAAAGGGAGATTTGTTTCTTGCAACTGCTACCTACTGTTGTTGAGATGGATCTCAGGCATTTTTGATTGGGGGTACAAGGGCATATTTATCTGATTAAAATGCTCATTTGCATATACTCCCATTGACATTATCTTCAGCATGTTCCTTCTCCTAATTAAATTGTAGTCTATGCTATGGTGATTCGTTTGCTTTCCTGAGGTGTTTCTTAGAATCATGAACAGTTTGGGTTGGAAGGGACCTCCAAAGGTCATGTAGTCCAACAGCCCTGCAGTAAGCAGGGACATCCTCCACTAGATCAGGTTGCTCGAAGCCTTGAATATCTCTGGGGATGGAGCCTCAACTGCCTCGCTGAGCAACCTGTGTCAGTGTTCCACCAATATTTGGAGGTACACAACCTTGTCAAAAGCAGACTTTCTGTGGTGATCTGTGTGCACCAGTGATATTGTAGGATAAAAGCTGCTTCATGGTCAGTTTTGACCAAGAAAAAATCCACTGATTTATTGGACTTAGTCCCGACTTCAACCACAGTGAAAGCATACTACTGCTGTGTACACACTTTCTGCCAGCAGGTGGAAATATACATATACAACTCATCCATTGACTGACTTCTGTCTTTGGCTAGCTGATGTCTCTCTCCCAGTCATGGCAGCTGAAGGTTTGTGAGAATCCTACGTAAGATTTGCAACATAATGGTACTTGCTGTGCCAAAATTTGCAAGTTCAATTCTTTTGTGGGTGCCTAACTGCTCTTGGACCTGTCAAGTGTTCCATCTCAGTGCTGTAGCATTATCACTGAGCCTTTTTACATAGTCACATGTTAAATAAAAAGGAGTACTTGTTTCAAATGAACAGGAGCAGTAACTTCTCTAGAAATAAAAGGGAATAGGAGAGAGGTAGTTATTTTTTTAAGGCTTAGAGCCCGATATTTTGTTCAAAATACTTACCAGCAGTGATGGTTCTCAGCTGAATCAAAGAAATAAAATGGAGAAGGGGATTGTGCTGTCTCAAACCAGAGGAGCAGATGTTCTTGGGAGGATGATTTTTTCATCTGTCTGATGTTAGTAAATTTGAACTATGTATGGAGGCAGATTAGGAAAGAAGCTTACTTTGCAAATGTGAGACTCAGCTGCATATATTCCTTTGTGTTTTCCCTCCTATCGTCATTAGAGTTGCACCTATGAGCAGAAGGTAGATCCTGAGGGAGGTAGTGCCAAAGCCTGAAACTAATATAATTGTCCCTAGGTAGTTCTGTGGGCATACATAACTCTGCTCCAAGGGGCATGAATACAAAGCATCATCTGCTGAGTAAAAACAACAACGATTTAGGGAAAGAAATAAGAATACCTCTGTCTGTGTGGGAAGGTGACTTTATGTATGGAGTAAAGTCCTGTGAAAGAAGCTAGAATTTGCATTCTCTCCCTCTTGACTGGACTTTCCATTCTCAAAAAAATAATGATAAATATTAGAGCTTTTTATTTTTTCCTTTTTTTTTCCCCTGAAAAAACCCACAGAACTATTTCTCTGTACCCTTCTGATCAAGAGATACAAAGGGTTTTTTTTCCCCTCCCTAATATTAGGAAATGAATAGGAAAAGGTTATCTGGCCTTTCTGAGGAAACACATTTTATAAAGAAAGGAAGAAGAATACATTCTCTTATTTTTTTTCTGAACAATAATGTGCATAGATTACACTTTGCATCTTGGTCCAAAGTCCAATCAGTTCTTTTTATTTCTGCACATACTGTAATTCTTTGCACTTTGGAGAAGGCAGCACTGGAAATTATTGTGTATGGATTGCTTCTTTTTTTTTTTTTTTTTCCCCCAAAGCAAGTTACTGTGGTGTAATGAATTAGAAGCCCATCCTCAATCAGGAACATTTGATCAAATGTGAAATAAACAACCAGACTGCATTAAAGTATGCGAGTAAAATTATAAATTTAAATATGATTCATCCAAAATTGTGTGTGTGTAAAACACAGTAGGAAAAAAAATTATCTTTGTCCACTAAAGTCAAGTTAATTGGAAGAAGGACAGTGCAAGAGAGTGGCATTCTGTTTTGGCACGTTGTAACCACGGAGTATTTCAGAGTCGTTTGAGTTTGCTAAAAGACAGACTTTGCTAGAAGGGATAAATGCAGGATTGTATTTGTCAATTTATAATAGGAGTGGAATTTCATTAGCACTACTATTCATTTGTGTTGTGGGAGGAAGAGTAAAATAGATTCTCATTGACTTAAAATGTCACTGTCAATCCTAGCTGCTGGAATTCTCTGCAGTGTGTTGGCTGAATACATGAAAGGAAATAGGACCATGGGTCAGCTCTGCTCTCTCTAATTAGGATCCTTGGGGGTTTGTGTGGGCTTATGCATTTGGGGGGTTTTGTTGCAGTTGTTTAACATTGTGCTTTTGTCTTCTAACACCCAGGCACTCTTTGCTTTCTGATACTGCTTCATTTTAATTCCTGTAATGAAAGCTGTCCTCTCAATTGCCAATGCATAATCTGCTGTGCCTGGATTTCATACCTCTCCCCAATCTCTTGCGAAGTCCCTGATGTTCCTCACTTGGTTTATCCAATGTGCTTTTCTTGTCCAGCTGCTTGGCTGTCCTTCCTTCAGTAGGTCTTTCAAGTGTCTGTTTATTCCATCCTTCAAAGAGCTGGACTGCAAATCCGTGTAGCTCTTTTCTGTCCTCTGCTCTGTCTTTCTAAGCTTTGCTGCTTGTCACAAATTTTGGTGTACTCCTTTCAAATCAAGTCTGCATACTGGCGAAAGATATATGTGATTAGTTTTGGCTTTGGCTTAAACAGAAGAATTATCATCTCTGCCTTTTCCAAAAACATAGAATTGCATGCTGGCTACTAAATCCTAAACTTCTTGGAATGAGGTCTCATAAACAAAGCAAATTACATCAGGAAACCCTGCTGTTAATCTCTCGTTCAGAAATGCCACATTTGCTGAAACTCACTTTGTCCTCTTGTGACTTTCTGTCCCTGTAACTTACGAAAAGTGTCATTGTCCTGGTGTCATTTTTTTAAGGAAGGATTTTCATTTCTAGATTCACAGATTCCTAGAATGGCTTATGTTGGAAGGGACATTAAAGATCATCTAGTTCCAACCCCGTTGCCATGGGCAGGGACACCTCCCACTAGTCCAGGTTGCTCAAGCCTCATCCAGTTTGGCCTTGAACGCCTCCAGGAAGTGGATATCCACAACTTCCCTGAACAACCTGTTCCAGTGTCTCACCAGCCTCACTCTGTAAGAATTTCTTTCTAGTCTCCAGTCTAAATCTGCCTTCTTCCAGCTCTAAGCCATTCCCTCTCATCCTGTCACTACATGCCCTTGTAAAAAGTCCCCTTCCAGCCTTCTTGTAGCCTCCTTCAGGTACTGGAAGGCTGCTATCAGGTCTCTCTAGAGCCTCCTCTGCTTCAGGCTGAACAGCCCCAACCCTTTCCACCTGTCCCCACAGGCGAGGCTCTCCAACCCTCTGATCATCTTTGTGGCCCTCCTCTGGACCCACTTCAGCAGTTCCATGTCCCTCTTAGGCTGGGGGCTCTGTAAGTGGCCACAGTACTCTGGGTGAGGTTTTGGATGACCAGTCTGACCATCAAACTTTGTAAGAGTTACCTTTTTTATTCTGCGTATTTTTAGAATTGTGGAAAAAACCATTTAATTCCTTTTCCCGGTAGCCCCAGAAGAAATGATAGTACCTGGAAAAGGGTTCATTGCTTGGTCTATTATTTTTTTAAGTCAGCCTTAATCATTAATAGGCACCAGAAGTACTGAAGACCTCAGCTTTACAAGTCTTTGGTGAAAAACATAATGTCCCTTAAAACACTTGGGTACTAGTTCCTCCTTGATTCAGAAAGGACAATTTCATGTCTTTATAGTAGCAGTAATTGGTGCTAGTGTGTAAGACAGGAGGTTTTATTTCTTTAATTCCAAAGCAACATCCATTAGACACAAACAATTAAAAATACAAGCAGTGTTAATCCCTTCTGACTTTTTTATAGTAGGTAGTCTACCACTGCCTGATTTAAATATGACTTTAGTTGAACTACTGCTTCTCAAAACATTTCCACTTATCTCTGAAGTCATAATTGTGTCATTCGTCATATTTGAATATAATTGCTGCACTTTGCATTCTCTTCAAGTCATGGGACTTAAGTAAGGAATTAATCCAAGATATTGCTTCTCTTGCCTATTAGAACCTGCATTTTAGACCCCATCTCCTTTGATATTTGTTCATTATATTTCTAATGAGGCTTCCTTACATAGAGTACAAGCTTGATGGGAAAGAGTTGCACATCTACAGTCTGAAGTAGATAGCCTCAATTTGGAATTGATTAGAAAAGAGTTGCTAAGCTCAGTCCTTTTCCATCACAGCCATGGTGGTTTACATGTTTGAATGTCTGAGCTTGCTCCTAAGAGCTAAGTGTTTGTTTCGTCTCTCACTATTTGATTGCTCAGAAAGGTAGTTGAGGTCCCATCTAGGATGGGATTCAAGGTGAGGCTCAACAGGACTCTCAGCAACCTGATCTAGTTGAGGATGCTCTTGCTTACTGCAGAGGGGGTTGGACTGGATGACCTTTGGAGGTTCCTTCCAACTCAAGACCATTCTGTGATTCTACAATTGGGAGATGCTTTCAGGATGTTTGTTGTTCTGATGGACAGAACTGTCCTGATTTCTACCAAAGCACAAATAACTCCTCTTCTCAAAGCACTGAGACGAATGATTCTGAAATAACAACTTTACCAAGAACGTTACTGAAACCTGATGATGCTTGGCCTTATTGTCCCTGCCACCTTTCTCTTTTTCTCATCTCTTTTGAAAAAGATACTGAGTTCTGGGAGTACTTGCTCCCAAATAGCCTTCTCTTGCTCCTTTGGCGATGGTGAGCCATTTCCGGTGCTCTCTGCTTTGCTCTGCAGTGACATTCTTGCTGCAGACACTGAGGAGATAAATGTTCATATCAGAGATGGTGCAACAAAGGATGGCATTTGTGGATCATTACCAGTTCTCCCAACTAGCTAGACCAGGGAGGAGAGAGGCTCAGCACATGCTGAGCATGAACCACGTGGAGGCTTACTTCACATTTTTCTCCTCTCTATCAGTCTTTGCACTGGGTTGCTCTGAAGTTTCATAGTCCTTGGGAATTATTTCCATCTGCACCCTTGCTACTGAGCAATTGCTGTAATACCAAAGTTCAGTTTAGCAGTATTTCTTCAAGAGCTTGGGTCCTTGCCTGATTTATAGAGGACAAATATAAAGGGCAATTGCAAATGGGTTACTGTGCTATTGGAGCTCTAAACAGCCTTCTCTCTTGGCTCTGTGTCAGATGATACCTCAAGGGGGGGATGAGTGGTTTGTGAACCTTAAAAAGATTTAAATACATAAGTGCAGGGTCAAGCATTTGTATTGGTGGGTGTCTTGGCAAACTGGGCTAAGAGTGGCCTAGTAACAATAATTTTGTATAGCGTTTTTTAGGCAGCATTGAAAGTGGTGATTTGGTACCAGGCGTTTTGAGTTCTTACATTTCTTCATTAGCTTTCCCTACAGTTTACTTATGATTTCACTAGTAAAGCTCAGTTTTGAATTAATTTTATGAAGCATAGTGACAGGTTGTTGTGCTGTGGGGAGAAGTTGTCTAGTGTAACAATACCTGCACAAAAACCTGGTAAGCCAGGAGAGGAAGAGGTTGTTATTGTTAAGAACTGTAAAAAAAAAAGTCTTCCCAAGGAGACACATTAGCATACAACTTCTTTCCCCATGTGGACTTTTGTTGCCACCATTATTCAGCTATTTTAGGGTATTCCATCAGTCTGTAACTCTAATTAAGGGATAGGAAATTCCTAGCTTGTGGACACTACTCTGAAGCTCCTGCAGGCTCCATCACCTCTCTTCCCATACAAATGCGTAGACTTCATCCCATCTGGAGCCACCAGTTCAGCACAGTGCAGCATTCATCATTCTCAGTGACAGCCTCATAACTCTTCAAGCACTTTTTTTATTCCTCTCAGGTGTGCAGAAAGTGGTGGGCTCAGACTGGCTTTGGCAAGAAGCTGTAACAGGTGGATACAAGGTTATCACTGACTATACGGAGTAGTGTTTCTCAATGTGAAATCCATTCCCCTCTCCTTTGCCATTTCAGTGGCCCTGCTTCAGTTCAGTTCAGTCTGCCACTGAAGCAGGTTTGCTTTGTTGTTTAGAGTTGGTTCTCCCATTTCCAGAATATATATCTGAGCAAAGTGACCCTATAACAAAGAATCCATATGTTACCATGGGAATCTGTGCCTTGAACTCTTGTAGTAGAACTGTTGCTGATTTATGACTTGGTGTGGGGATGACTGCCTGGTCTCTTCACATATGCAAAGAAGGTACTGCCCACAGTTAAAGAAGTGGGCTCATCAAAGAGAAAATGTAATTGCAAATCAGCATTAACATTCTCCTCTGAGGACAGCTGGTTGCAAGAAATCATGAGGAACAGCAGAATGGAAAAGTTTAAGAATTGAGCGGTAGTGTCTCTGACCTCCTGTTTGAGCATCAAGCCTGCCTTGTATAATAAAAGCTATTTATAAATTGCTGCTGTGTTAAACGTGGACAGAATTTTACGATGCATAAATTGGGAAACAGCCAGCAAAGGGACTTAGCAGAGTGATGAATGGATGACAGGGTGCAAAACTGAAACTGTGTTTTATTCATGGTTTGTGAGGTCAAGAAGAACTGCTGGGAAGGGCTGGCAGTTGAGGGAGGAAGATACAGAACCCAAGAGATAAAGAAACCAGCAATCTGAGCATTCCCAAGCCACTCTGTCACATCTTTTTGCAGTTAAACTCCAGGTAGTAGCTTTTCATTTTCACTTTGCAAGATAGTCATTGGTATCTTTAGCCTTTCTCCCAGCTCCAGTTTCACCACTGTCACCAGTATCACAACCCTAATCCTCCTAAATCTCAGTAATTTATTCCATTAGGTTTTAAGCAACAGGTAAAAAGAGGGCTTTTTCCTTCCCTTTTTTGTTTCAATACCCCCTTCCATTCCACAACCTCTACCCTCCAATTATGCTGTGAAGGGTATGTGATCAAGAAACCCAAAATCATTATCTTGGTCTGGGGCCTAGCTAGGAGTTGATTAATCTGTTCAATTGGTTGTCACTGCTTAAAAGACTGTTAGAACCTGATAACTCATTAAACTACCTTTTAATTGCATTGGTCATGCATATATTTCTCAGCAGAATGCAGTTAATGTAACTTAATTCCAAACAGATGAGTCAAGTTAAGGTCCTGCAATTATTCTTTGTAGTATTGTCACAGGATATGTTCAACATGCAGGTGCATTTTTAAAGCTTCAGACATCACAGAGTAAAACAAATTGAAAGAAGGCTAAAACAGACCAATGAATGCAATCTGATTTCCAGTTGTTCTTTATTACTTCCAAAAATTTGTTGTAAAGTCTTCATGTATTTAATTTAAAATTGGCTAAGAGATTCTTTAAAGAGATGTGATTGCACTTCAGAATGTATACTTTTCTATCCTGTGTGTCCTCTGTGTCTTGCATCTCTAAGGATTTCTGCCAAAAAACATTGAAAAGAAAATTAAAGGGGCACTAAAGGTAATCATTACATGGAGAATTCCTCTACCTAGTAGCAAATGAGAAAATAGATCCTGATTAGTTTTACAATAGCAGTGGCTTTTCTTTTCTGCTGGTACCTTGTGGAATATTTTCTTAAACAGCATAAAGGACTTTTATCTTTGGGGAAACTGCAGTATTTCTTTTCCATGCAGAAATCAGAGGTTCACCTTTACAAGCCCCTTTCTCTTCACATACCCTTAATATTGTAACCTTGTAGTACTGTAATTTGATTACAGGGAAAAAAAAAAATAGGCCAAGCAATATTAAATAAAAAAAAAAAAAGAAAAGAAAAAGTAGAAAATATTTGGTTGTGATTCTTTGTAAATGAAATATACAACTCTGCCTGTGCTATTGCTTTTGGTCTAAGCAAGAAGAATTTATTGGCCAGAGTTCAACCTCCTTTTGCCCACCAGTGTTGCTGAAGGCCTCTTCAGAGCGTGAAGGAAGTGGGCTGAAAGTGGATTCATTCTTTTCACTAACATCTTTTACAGCACCATGATATTTTTCAGGGAACAGCCTATTGCTGCCCAAGCTGACAGCACTCATCTGTGAGCCCCTGGGTTAGGAATGGGTGAGTGGGAGAGCTCTAGATGCATGGCAGTAACTCAGTAGCCTGCACACTGCTAGCAGGCCACTAAGACACTCCTGCCCTCTGAACTGCTTTCTACGATGAGTTGGGGTATTAGGAAAACTAGATGTGCTGGATAAAGTGCTTTTCTCAGCCCTGCCTCTGTCCTTCCAGCTATCCAACAGTACTGAGTATAGCTTGGTTTGCTAATTTACCTACATGTTAACCAAAATGTCACTAAGTTGTTTGGTGCATCTATCCTTGATGACAGGCTGGAGAGGTGGGCCCAGGCCAACCTCATGACATTCAACAAGGCCAAGTGTAAGGTCCTGCACCTGGGTAGGCACAATCCCAAGCACAAATCCAGGCTGGGTGGTGAATGGCTGGAGAGCAGCCCTGAGAAAAAGGACCTTGGGGTTCGGGTTGATAAAAAGCTCAACATGAGCCTGCAGTGTGTGCATGCAACCNGAGCTAAGGTCCTCCACCATGCAGTGGGTAGGTGAAGGTGTCATTTGAGCAGTGCAGTGTCATTTGACTTTGTCGCAGTCTGAAATACTCTGTATGTTAAATGGAAGGAGAGATGCAGAGGTGCACTGAAAACAGAGTTTGTGAACCTCTGTGGAATTCTTTTGGATATAAGTATCAATACAGAAAATCTGTTAGAACATTTTAAAGGCTACCAAAAAAAGTGCTTTTAATAGAGACTGTTCATGTTCATTTTCAGTGTCACTTGTAGGTAAATATTTTTCCCTTTCCAGATACTTGTTATATAACAAATTGAATGCAATTATCATATCTTAAGAAGTGAAGGTCCAGATTGCTCTCAATTTACACAGAAGGCTGTGTGGAAAGCAAATAAGTGAGATGAGCATTGTTTATTTAGAAGAACTACAAATTGTATTAAAATGTTTATCATTTAGAAATTCTTGTGCAGCAGGGTTTGGTTTCTCCCCATATGAGATGATTTCTTTAATCTCTGTTACTGATATGCTGTAGAAAGTTTAATAATAGTGCAGATTTATTGCTGTGTAAATCTTTCTTATGGCAACATAAATCTCATATGACAAACTTGAGACAAAATCACATTAATTGTGTCCTTCTGTTGACTTCAGCTGAGTCAGGTCCAGATTCTTTGACAAAATTAAAGATGAAGAAATGCAAAGAGGCTGTTTGTCAGTTATGCCTATAGAGACAAAGCTAAAATAACTTAAAATAGGGGGTAACTGTGCTAACATTTCCTAGAGAGAAGATGGGAGGGTATAGATATTGATGAGTTTCACTCTTCTGTGATTGCAGAGTCTTTGAAGCACACTTCTCATCTAAGTAGCTTTAATGTAGAAACAAAAGAATCTAGGGTATTAACCACAGAAATTGAGATTAATGTGTTGTAACAGGGAATCCTGGCAAGATGACAGGGGAAAAACATTTGCTCTGGTAGCATAAACTCATCAAGACAAATGTGGATCTCTTTTCAGTATAGATTACTGTCTGTAGGGAATGCCATCACACTACCCTCGTGATGCAGATGGCAGCCACTAATATGAAGCTTTGGATCCATTGGTTCATTTCTGACTGCAGTTGCTTACCCGTGCTGCACTATAATGAGCTTATTTTCCATAGTGATTGTAGGTAGGTGGGGGCAATGTGGAAGGAAATAAAAAACCAAACAGGAGGGATTATAAAGAAAGCAAGGGAGGTGATTTAAAATCCTTCATGTGGAAAGAGAGGCTGAGAGATGGTTCTTTTCCCTCACTTTTTGCATGGCTACTTTTCTTCATTTTACAAGCATCTGTAATTAACTAGCTCTGTTTCAGTGGCCTTCAATGCACATGCAGGGATTTGCATGAAAGAGAGAGATGTTACAGAGATTAAAATTTGGCTTTGCTTCTGCTCAGTCTGATTATTTTGTTTTTATTGTAATGATTTAGATTTTGAGGATAATTACCACAGTATCTGATATGGACTGATATGGTCACAGGAGAGCTATTTTTAACCATGGTACTAGAAGTTACAGTAAATTATTAATAAATTCAACATCTAATGTGGCAAAACCTGACAATACTTGCCTTAACTGTTCATAAGCTACATAGCAGGCTATTGAAGGAGTTCTTTGAAAGTTAAGCAGAAATAACCAATGTATAAAGGAGAAGTGCATTCTTTTGTCCTGAACACTGCTGTTAGGGTGCATATAATCAACTTGAGCATCATAATCACAGGGTCACAGAATGCTGGGGGATGGAAGGGACCTCAAAAGGTCATCCAATCCAACCCCCTGGCAGAGCAGAATCACCTAGAGTAGGTCACACAGGAACACATCCAGGCGGGTTTTGAATGTCTCCAGAGAAGGAGACTCCACAACCTACCTGGGCAGCCTGCTCCAGGACTCTGACACCCTCACAGTGAAAAAGTTTCTCCTTATGTTCATGTGGAACCTCCTCTGCTCCATCTTGCCCCCATTGCCCCTTGTCCAGGCATTAAACATTCCTGAGCAGAGCCTGGCTCCATCCTCCTAACATTCCCCTTCACATCTTTATAAACATGAATTAGGGCACCTCTCAGTCTCCTCCAGGTTAAAGAGCCCCAGCTCCCTCAGCCTTTCCTCACAAGGGAGATGTTCCACTGCCTTCAGCATCTTTGTGGCTCAGTGCTGGACTCCTGCAGACAGTTTCATGAGGTCCTTCTTGAACTGAGGGGCTTAGAACTGGACATAATATTCCAGATGTTGTGCAGTTTTTGGTTTGATGATAGTTGTTACTGCTCATCAGAAGTAGTCCACTTGTTTCCATATGCTGTGCTAGGAAAAAGAATGTTAACTGTACATTCTTCATAATTCTTAATCGTGCTTAATGGATGTGTAATGTACTGCAGACATTAGGTCTCATGACAGGCAGGCAGATTTTGAATGAAATGTGGCATGTGGGACAGTTGACACCTTAAAAGAAGGATGTTTAAAATGCTTCTGACTCCTAGAGCCAGAGACCATCAGCAGGCTACCATCTGTATCTTGTCTTTTGGTGACGCTGCAGCTCCTAGTTCTGAGTTACTGCTGGCATCTTTCACCTTTGACTGTGACAGCATGTTTAAATTTAAAGTATAATCTGATGTCAAGAGGCATAGACTGTAACCTTGGATGAATCAGTCTTACGAGAAGCAGAGATATGATTTGAGTACTAAAGTTACTACCTCAGCAAGTTAGGAGCACAGGTGATACTGTTTTTAATTTAACAACTCTGTTCAGGAGTAGGAGGTGTGAGGATTTAGGTATTTTTACAGAGTCAAAGAATGGTAGGGGTTGGAAGGGACCTTAAAAGATCATCTGGCCCAACTCCCTTGCCAGAGCAGGATCACCTTCAACCTAAGACTACCATGGTCCCAAAGTGCCATGTAGATTAGCTCAGTACTTAAAGAAGCAGAGAAAGCACTTTAGGAAAGGAGTCAGCAAAGGCTGAGTGCCCAAACTCCAGGAACAACTCTCTCCAAGAAGGAACCCTTAGTACCTCTGGGTGGCTTGTCCTTGGGCTGAGAGATCACCAGTGTCACATCCTCAGGAGCAGTCTCCAAGATCTCCAGTGCTGCATGGTGGCTGACACCTTCCAGACTGGTGCTGTTGACGGATATCCGTCGGTGCCCCGTGGCTCACTCAGGAGGTATTCAGCAGTCCTTTCATGAAGTGTGCTTTCTTTCTCTTCCTTTTAATGTTGTTATTCATTTAATGTTAAAAACAAATTCAATAGAATTTTAAAGCCCCATGAACAAGTTTTTAAGAAAAGAGCTCTTGTGTATTCCTTTTGACTTGGTGTTTGTCAGCTGCCCTGGTAGCTCTGGGGGCTGTTACTGGGCTTAATGTCTGAGCACAAGCAGAAAGTTTTCAGCTACTCTTCTGCTAATTCCAGTTTTGTCCTGATATCTTGCTCCCCCTCCATATGAGAGCTGAGTTTTCCTGCTTTTTCATTTCTTGCTGAAAGTGCAGCATGTCTTGAAAACACAAAATTTCTATTTGTAGCACTCAGTCCTATAGAAGCAGACATTTCATCCACGATTGAATTATGCTCAACGTGCAGGGTGTTGCAATTGTTACAGCAATTCAGGTTTATGAAATTTCATAGGTTCTGAAATTGTTGAAAAATGTTGCAAAGGAAAATAGTGAGTTTACATATCCAAACCAGAGAAAATCAGACATCCTTTCTCTTTTATCCCACACATTAGAGTACTGCCCAGGATGTGGGAAACCTGATTCAGCAGAGACTGTAAAAAATACCTCTTCCATCTTGGGCAAATGCTTACTGCAGGCTTCCCTCACCCAGGCACTCTCAGTTTCTTCTGTTGTTACTGTTCCAAGGTAATTAAAATGTTCCAACTTGCTTCAGATCTTCTGTTTGAATTAACTGAAGACTAAATTTGAGTAGCAGGAAACCTGAGTTGAGGAAGATGTCTTCACTGCCTGCTTCTAAGGAAAGTCTCCTTTCATCTCTTCACAGAAAGATTCACCTCGAATGCAGCTCTTGATCATGAAGAGATCAGTTTTGAGGTAGATCTAAGCTAACCTAATAGGTAGTGCTGCCAAAATGGTCTCTCCCTTCACTTTCTTCACTGCTACTTGTGTTTCACAGTGGCAGCACAGGAAGGGAGGTCATAGGATGGCTCCTTTCACCACTCAGTAGCTGTTGTGTTGGCTTAGCCATCTTGTGGACTAAGGGACCACCTGAGATTTTTTATGAGGGAACTCCTCTTTCTCCTTTCTGATTTGTGAATCTGCCCTTCATTTCACAGCTTTTGTTACAAAACCAAAATGTAACATGTCATGTCAAAATGAAATTTGGAGAGGGTCTGAGGAAAAGAAGGAGCTGTTTCAAATTCAGTTCCATCCGCTGAACCAGGAAATCAATTATTCACACAGCCTGGGTCAGGATGTAAAATGAATTAGTGTATTACCTGCAGTTAACTTTGCTCTCTGTGCTTTGAAGCAGGGTATTTGAACTTAAACATAGGAGGGAGTGAGGAGGAGGTGGGTTTTGGTTGTGGTTGAGTGGTTTGTCGAGTGGTGTATTTTTGGGTGGCGAGGGTTGATTGTTTGTTGTTTGTGCAGTGAGATCTCTGTCAGCTGGAATGTAAGGAGAATATGCTGTCAAGAGGGAGATTTAGGCTGGAGATTGGGAAGAAATTCTTTACAGTGAGGGTGGTGAGACACTGGCACAGGTTGCCTAGGGAGGGCATGTATTGCCCCTCCCTGGAGGTGCTCAAAGGCCAGGTTGGTCTTGGCCTTGAGCAACCTTATGTAGTAGAAGGTGTCCCTACCCATGGAAGGGGGGTTGGAATTAGATGACCTGTAAGGTCCCTTCCAACCTAAACCATTCTAGATTCTAGGTGGATAGCTGTTACTGACTGTCTGGGGAGAATGATGCTCGAATTTTCAAGGCATTTTCCTGTTTGTCCAAGGATAGTGTGAAGCTGAAACCACTTAGATCTGAGTTCTGATGAGGTCACAGTCCACAGTGTGGTAGTGGCTGCCAAGCTTACACAAATGAGCAAAACAGAAATACAAATGTGCTTTCAGTTGTTGATAATCTGTTTTCCATAAGAAAATAGGTCATTGAATAGCAAGAAATGTACAAATGTTAAATTATATAAATTTCAATAAATGAGGCTTTTTTTTTTCCAGATCTAATTTTAGCATTACACCAAAAGAGTCTATGTTTTAAAATTATTTTTTAAAACTTGTATCCTTTTAATACTGTTTCTGAAAATATACATCACAATGGTTAATATTAAGACAGTATATTCTGCATGCTTTGGCTTGCATCAGGCAACCTATACCCTAAAGTAATATTAGACTTAAGGGAAAAATAGTGCAACAGTTAATTGGAGGCAATATACAACTCAAATGGTCCCTTTTAGGATGTTAGTGGGTGCAGAGATGCTTTAGCAAGTCTCTGTAGTCAGCCAGAGGGTGACAAGTGACTGTCCTGAAGACCCATCTGTATAGGGATGGAATCACCTTTATTGTCTTCATTTAGTTACCCCAGACCAGCATGTGTGTGAAGCTCTCGCTAGGATTTAGCTGCATGGCTTGGAGCTATTTATATTAGGCTAGGAGGGAGTAAGCTATTCATAGCTGGGCACGCTTGCAGAGAGATGTCAGGAGGCAGAAATGGCAGCTGGATTAGGATCCTTTTGGTAGGCAGTGACTTCATAACTTTTCAGCTCAGAACTCTTGTTCGTAGCGAACCTCCATTTCCTTGGTGTAATTCCTGCGTCCTGTCTAGGATTTGTTAGTCCATCATCAGTTCTTTTTCTTCCTGAACTTTGTGAGCTTTTCTCTAAGTGTCTTTTCCCTGCCTGTTTCACCCCAGCTTCCTCATTAATACCTAGCTTCATGCCTGCCCCTGTGCTCAATTTCACAGTCTCATTCTGTGTTCTCTGAGCTAGGGTTTCACTTTTTGACAACACTTTGAATGCCTGGTGCTTTATATTGCTACTCAGAGGACATGGGGGTGCTTTGCTGTAGTGAGTTATTTTAGTTTTCAGAGAAGGGAGGCTTTAGGTGACAGGAAGCCATTGGTTTTTAATATTCCCAGGATCTAAATACTCTGGATGATGCTGCATTTGTTCTGCCATCTATCAGCCATTTCCAAGTTGTGGAGAAGGCAGCATTTCACTTTTCCATGAAGTTCCCATACTGTGGTGAATGAGGAGAGAAACTTATTTAGGTGGTAATTCAGGATTGTAAAAGCTTTTTGTAAAGCTCTGACTTAACATTCTTGTGTAGTAAAATACCTTTACAGATGCAACTGGGAGATGCAGCCAAATAAAGCTTTCTGGTTTATTTATTTTATTTTTAGGACCGACTTAAAAATCCTTATTCACTTATTCATTAAACTGAGTAGGTGTTCTGAAACAATTTCAAACCCATTTGCAGAACTTAACAGAGATTCTATCTGGTTATGGAAGTTCACAGGCTTAATAGAAAAAGTCCCCAAATGCGGTCTTATTCTTTCTTAAATTCTAAATAGTTTTTCTGTGGCAGATGTGTTGTTTTCTTTCCCTTTGCTTTTCTCTTTATTTTACTAGTTGTTGGAATGTGGTAACATTCCTAGCATTGAAGAGATCTAAAAATTGAATCTAAAGCCCTGGAAATGGTCTTCTGTCTTCCTTGTGCTTAATCTATTTACATGAAAAAAGGCTGGATTATTGACACTGTATCATATTTATTGTAGGTTCCTGGATCTTGTTGCCATAGTTACATCTGGTAGTCAGAAAGACTTTTGCTGGGTTCAAAGTTATGCTAATTGACAGTTTCTTAGGGAGAATAATCCTTGAATTTCAGGGAATAATCATTCTCTCTTGCTCCAGAACTTGAGGAAACTCTTCAGTTTCTAACCACAATAATACCCCCTCCCAACCCAATCCGACACCAAGGCTCTGTGTACCTTGTTTTGTTGCAGAAAATGTTTTTGTTCTTGAATACTTTTTGTTGTTTGTGCAATCCTCCTCTTGCTTTTCTCATCTTTCCCCATCTCCAAAAAACAACAGTCCCTATCTGATGCTAGGATAGATTTTTTCTTTCTGGAAAAATGACAGTAATACAATGTCTATCTTGAGTTTTAAAGTCCTATTTTTGTGGTAATGCAACCTGTTGTCCAAAGAGAGGCTGGGTTAAGCATGTGGTATGGCAAAATATTATTACTGATGCACCTTTAATCTTTTACATAGTCTAAAGTAAATTGATTTACTCCTACAAAAGAAGCAAACCAAAAAATAACCCAGACCCCAAAAAACCCAACAGCAAAAGCAAACCAAAAGACCTCACCAGAACTCTAATGTTTGGTCCTGGGCTTTCTCTCATGAAAGAAAAGAGAAGCTGGAGTGGGGTAATTGAGCAGAGACTGTACTAAAGTTTGATTCTAAACAACCCTTGGTATTTGTGAATGATTCCTAACAGGAAAGCTGGATCTACAAGATAGTCACAAATGCACAAGTTGGGAAAAGCTTCAGAACTTGTTAATTTAAGCTATTTGGAGATAGAATCAGGCTTGAGATTCCAGCTTACATTAGTGTAAAGTGATTTGTGGCATGGAGAAGAGGAGGGTTTTATCTTACTTTCAAGAAGCTACGCCTCCTGCAATTTTTGCCACCCTATGTGAGTAACTAAAATCCTCTTACAGAAAAGACTTTATTGGAGCAGACTTAGATTTTATAATGCTAGTGTGTAACAGTACTCAGGGCTTGTGCTTTCATCCTGTGGTCATCTAGGGAGAAGAGGAACAGTTTCTAGTCCAGCTTCCTTGTGATGTCATCTTAATACTGCATATTCAAGGTGTTCTAAACTGAATCTTCTGAATGAAGATTTTACCCAATGAAATTTATTTATTCAATTAAATGTTAACTTTACCAAATTAAAATATAGAGCCTTGGACACTTTTAAGTCACCAAAGTTATCAAAAGAGCTTCTAGAACTGGATAAACTCAGTGAGAAGCAATTCAGGGGGAATGACTGCAACAATTGCATTAAGCACCTCTAATGGAACTCTGATTTAAGAGCATTTAAAGGCTTTCTGGTCCAGTGATAACTAAAGACTTCTGCAAAGGTGGAGTTTTTATTGAGGAGCAGGCCAGGGTCTTTTGAATATGCCTTCTTAAGCAGTTCAAACTGCTTAGCTTTGTGAGGGCTGGAAGCTTGTGGCTAGGTCTTAGTGAGTGGTTTAGCACTGACAGTGCAATGCAGGCTCTGGTGAAGATTGCACTGACTGTGCAATGCAGGCTCAGAAACTGCTGAGCCTGCTGGTGTGGGGAGCTGCTAGAAACAGAAATGGGTGGGAAGGCTTGAGATCATGTGTTTAGGAATTGGGAACTGAGCTGGATAAGTTTGATCTCTGTAAATATTAGCCTAGGTCTCTGGAGTAGGAGGCAATGCCTATCTCCACTGTACCCACATGCAGTCACTTGCCATGGCTGAACTGCCAGCCAGGCAGCTTGTTCAGGCCACCTTTTTAACTCCTGCAGGGTGTGCCCACCCTGTTCATCCGTTCCCAGACTGCACTTGGCAGCTCCTGGCAGCCTTGGAGTATGCCATGGAGGAACCTGGCTGCCCAAGGTGTTTACAGGTGTTTGGGATTTTGGGTGAAAGCTTAGTGGCTAGCCAGGAGCATAAAATGTAACTTGCTGAAATCAGCAGGGTGGTCTAGTGAGTGAGAGAAATTATTTAGTACCAGGAGGTCTGCATTTTATGCCTGGCTCTTCTGCTGTTCTGCTGCAGCATTACACATTTCATTTTTGCTGTGTGAGGCTTTAATGACGCTGTTTTTAAACAGGAGAAAAATGCAAAGAGAGTTAGCAGTGATGGCTAAATGGCTCCTTGAATAATATTTGAAAGATGTTTGTATTTAAGTTTGTAGGATACTGGCAGTCTTTGTGAAAATACAGAGGAAGTGAAATACATTTTTATTACAGTTGTGTTGGAACTCAATGCAACAGCAGCGGTGTTCAGCCTGTCGATGTTGACCAGGTTCAAACTGTAGCTTGCATGTTCTGAGTGTGAATTCAAAATACAATCTCTATTCTATCCTCAAGCTCTAGTTCCTTTTTACTATTGTTTAGCAGCAACTGTGTGTCTGTCTCCCCTTGCCACTAGCTGTGAATGGTTGCTTTTCAAAAGTGGTGGAATATTCTTACATTTAGCAGCTTGTGTTATCTATCTATTTATTTATTGGTAATAATATGGTATCTAAATACATGTGGGTTTTGCCTTAGGTACAGCATTTGTTTGGAAGGTGTGGTGGGTTTAGGAAATCACCCCCCAAACTAAAATTTACCAGACCAGCTCAGACAGCTTGGAAATAAGATAAAGCTATATTTCACAACAGAGCTAAGTTTACACAATGTACACAATATATTTACATGTATTTACAATTATATACAATTTAGAAATAATACAGAAATCAAATCTTGCCCCCCTGGATAAAGAAAGAAACCCAGAAAAGGCCAACTCCACTCTTCATCTCCCCAGATAGGAAACCAGCAAGATCTCAAGTGTGATATGGTCAGTCAAGGTTAGTATTCAGTGTGGAGGAAAGAGGAGTGAAGGAACAGGGACAGAGCCAGTGCCCAAAGGCCAAGAGAATGAAATTATTTATACATTGGCTTTTTGTACCAGTTAGCAAACCAATGAATAATACAGACATTATCATTGCTATTCTTTCACATCCAGTGCTCTAATTTATTTCCATTCTGCACTGAACTTTCAGGAGAGTCCCAATTTCTCCTGTAGGAATTTTCCAATAAACCTTAAATGATCACAGTAGACCACTTTTTTCCCCCTGTTTTTCCAATGTTCTGTGCTGTTCATTTTCTTCCAAGAGCTTGTAATTTAGACTTATGGATAAGACAAATTCAGCTACAGGATGGTGTTCAAATTATCTTGCAGCATTCCAATCTTCCTCTCACTTAACTTGGCTTATAGTGCTACCTTTAGAGAGAATAGGACAAGGGTCAGGACTATTTGTCTGCTAAAACCACGTGCTCAGAAGGATTTTGCTAGTTCCACAACTGTAATGCCAGCAATGGGAACTTTATTGGTATCTCTAGTCTAGATAAATTAATTTTGTAATTAAAAATCAGTGGTGATTTTGAAAGGACTTTTGTCCAGTTTCTGGTTAGCATTAACCACCACTTTTACTGTGGCAATACTGCCAGTCTATGCTACTGAATGTTTCTTTTGACAGCCCCCTCACCCAACTGGAATAGGGTGAGTGTAGAGAGTGGTAGTTGCAAGTAATAGGACGTAGTTTCATCCTTGCTGACAAAGAGATTTGTGTCCCTCTGCCAGTGTTTATGCCTAACATTACAAAATGAGCTGTCCAAATGAACAAAAATCTTTCATGTGATTCTTTGGATTGGATGAAGCAAATGAAATCATTTAATCAAACCCATGGACGTCAGTTACTGAATATGTATGTGGATTATATCGCAGCAGTTACTCAAGTGTTCCTTCTTTTCTAGCTGTCAGGGATGACCCTTCAATATTCTGAGGCCTTACACTGAAGCATAGTGATGTGTACTCCTTTAGTAAAAAGGAAAGTACAGGCTGGATTCCAGCCTGCTGGGTATTTATAGAATCATAGAATGGTAAGGTTGGAAGGGACCTCAAGGATCATCTAGTTCCAACCCCATGCCATAGGCAGGGACACCTCCCACTAGTACAGGTCACTCAAGGCCTCGTCTAACCTGGCCTTGAACACCTCCAGGGAGGGAGCAGCCACAACCTCCCTGGGAAACCTGTTCCAGTGTCTCACCACCCTCACTGTAAAGAACTTCCTCCTAACATCCAGTATAAATCTTCCCTCTGCCAGTTTAAACCCATTGCCCCTAGTCCTGTCATTGCAAGACCTTGTCAATAATCCCTCCCCAGCCTTCCTGTAGCCCCCTTCAGATACTGGAAGGCTACTCTAAGGTCTCCTCGAAGCCTTCTCCTCTCCAGGCTGCAGAGCCCCAACTCTCTCAGTTTGTCTTCATAGGAGAGCTGCTGCAGCCCTCTGATCATCTTCGTGGCCCTCCTCTGGACCCGCTCCAACACTTCCATGTCCTTTCTGTTTAAGCCTAAACTCCTATCAGTGGAGCGAAATGGCCTATTACAACACCGTTTACTTCAGTCTTTGTTTTACTGTTGTCTGCTCTTTGTTTCCAAAGGGATGAAACAGTCTTCACTACCTTATTTTGTACTCCCATATTTCTTTGGGAAGAGTCAGGATTGCTTTTGTTCTGTAAAGAAATTTGTTCTGTACAGCTTTGCTTTATAAAGTAAACGGAGAACGACTGCACTCCGGAGGTGGTTTGTGGTGATGTACTGGTGGCTGTTCTTCTCCCTATGTGTTGTACTTCAATAATTCTGAAGCAGTGGTTCTTCATGTTGTAAAAAGAGCAGTTGATTTAAGCCAGGCTGTTTGCAGCAAGGAGGCTCAGTGGTGCAGCTTAGGCCAGTTGTCACCCGTTTGATGATTTAGGATGCAGCCACTGCTGGTAGCCTTCCCATGGAGCTTCAGCTGCTGCTCTGAAAACAGCCCTTTGATGGAGGGCAGAGAGAGGCTAGCTACCTTTTTTTCTCCTGCAGAAAGGGGATGCCTGAGCAAGACAGCTGCTTCTGAACTCCAGAATATGGAATAGATTAATAGCCTGTAAGTGCTCTGGAAAATCACAAAATCACAGAAACATTCTGTTTGGAAAAGCCCCTCAGGATCACCAAGTCCAAACAAGATCCCTACTCTACAAGGTTCACCCAAAACCATATCCCCAAGCACCACATCCAAATGACTTTTAAACACATCCAGGTTGGTGACCACCTCCCTAGGCAGCCCATTCCAATACCTGTCCACTCTTTCTGGGAAAAGAATTTTCCTAATGTCCAGTCTAAACCTACCCAGTTGCAGCTTGAGGCCATTCCCTCTTGTTCTATCACTATTTACCTGTGAGAAGTGACCAGCAGCAGCCTCTCCACAAAGTTGTTTCATGTAGCTGTAGACAGCAATTAGTTCTCCCCTCAGCCTCCTCTTTTTCAAACTAACCATCTCCAGCTCCCTCAGTTGCTCCTTATAAGATTTATTATCCAGGCCTTTCGCAGCTTCCCTGCCCTCCTCTTCACCGGCTCCAGCAACCCCACATACCTCTCGNCATCCCTCTTGTAATGAGGTGCCCAAAACTGAACACAATACTTGAGGTGTGGCCTCACCAAAGCCAAGTGCAAGTGGGCAATCGCCTCCCTATCCCCTCTGGACACAGCATTTCTAATCCAAGCCAGGATGCCATTGGCTTTCCTTGCCACTTGGGCACACTCTTTGGAAACAATGCTGGGATTTTTTTCTCTTGGTGTAAAGCTTTGTGAGGAATCCACAGGATAACAAAGTTACAACACAGAGAATATTTTTAACAGTAGGGTTGTGTGCAGTTTCTGCAACATGGTCGTAGTTAATGATTGCAAACAAAGTTAAGTCTAAATATTTGAGGAAATTAGCTTGCAAAACTGGATGGGAAGGAATGAACACATACCAAATTGTTCTGATGAAGCAATATGAACTTGGGATGACTTTTTTACTCTGTGTAATGAGGGGGAAATGGTTCATTTTTTGCTCTTTAACAGATGCTGCCTTTGAGTTGCAACAAGAAGGAGAGAAAACAGATAATGATTTCCAGTGAAGCCTAGATTGTTGTAAGGCACAATTAAGCTTTGAGATAAATGGTTTAGTTTTTAGAACACTGAGAGTCAAGAAATTAAGCTCAATTCTCACCCACTGCCTGTAGGGTAGCTTTTTTACTTCTGTAAAAGGGAGCATTGTGCATTTGAAAAAAATCTCATTTTTATGGTTGTGTACCATCTCTGAAACTACACATGTGCAATGACAGCTATTTTGCATCTATTTTAGGGCAGGTTATCTTATTCGATTCTTCTGAGAATCTGATCGTGTTGCTATAGCTACTGAGCTTGTGGCTCTGGTGAGGTTTTTTTCATCAACTTCTAAATGTAATTGTTAAGTAAGGCTGGTACCAACCCTGTGACATTCTGCTGTCAATTCTACTTTTTTTTTTTTTTTTTAAAATTTTGATTTATTTATTTAATTCTAACAGGTACATAGAAACATGTATATACCATTTAAATGTAAATATCCAGAGATGACAAGTGAAAAAATGAATGTGCAGGTTTTCTAAATCAGCTTTTGCCTCAGCCAGCTCTTGCATTCCTGGTGTTCAGCTTGTGACTGGGTGTGGACTTCTGGTCTCCAGTACTTGGTACTCCAGCTTGAGTTGCTGCTCGGCAAACCATACACTGAGACTCCGTTCTGGAAAGTCACTTTTGCTTTCTGTTGTGCTGCACCTAAAAGAGACACACTAGCAAAAGAATGTCTGCTAACAATCTGTTGGAGATACTAGGTAGAGGTTTTCAATATATAAAGAGCCACTTTAAACAAGATTCTGCTTGTAAAGGCTGCTACCCACTCTTGACCATGCCTACACCACTTGGTGAAATCTTTGTTCCTTACGGTTGTGGTCCCATCGTGACTCTGCCTTTACTAATATCAGGCACATTACTGAAATGGTAGTATTGGGTTTGTCATCTGGGTTTGGCATTTATTCTTTTTTCACCCAAAGTCCACTAGAGGTCAACATCTTATGTGATCCTTACAACAGGGTTGATGCCTTGTAGTCGCAGTTTTTCAGCTGTCATTGGTGGAGTTCATCTGCAGAAGTGAAAGCCTTATTGCAAACACTGAGGCCAGAGTAGTAGACATTAGATGTTCATGGCAGTAATATGATATGCTGGTTTGATGCTAATTGGAATATTTTAATGAGAGAAACTAGATAAATTGGTTGTGAAAAGAAAATAATGATGAAGTCTGTATCATTCATTGGTTTGCTGAGGGGGATAAAAAGGTGAAATGTAAACAGTTTGTCCTACTCTCTGTCCTGGGATGTTTCCCTATTCACTTCCTCTTCACTCTGCTCTAATATCTCTCCACTAACAAATAACCAGTAAGCTTTGTTAACTTACTGTTTTGGTTTCTGGCTGAGAAGGGAGATAGTTTGGGAGAAAGAGAGGGTAGCTTTGAACCCTTCTAGGCAGTTTTACTTTGTCTGGGAGGCAGTTTGGATTTCTGTGTTATTTCTAATTTATATATAATTATAAATACTTGTAAATATATTACATATATATCCTTGTAAATTTTGCTTTGTAAATATAGCTTCATCTTACTTCCAAGCCATCTGAGCTAGTCTGGTAAATTCCATTAGTGTGTGTGGAGAAGGTTCCTAACCCATCACATATGGGGTGGAGGGAGAATACCCTGTAATGTAGCACTCTCTGTGGAAAGCCAAGATATAAAAAGGTAAGCTGGGTCTGCAAGGCTGTTGAGGGATCAAAAGATACAGGTAGGTATCTACTAGAGATTTTTCAGGTTCTTGGTGTGAATTAGGAGTCTGATGCTCACTAACTTACAATAATGGGTGGTAGCTCTGTATTGGGCCTTCTAATCACTTCCAGGACAAGGGGTAATGGGTTTCAACTGGCAAAGGGGAGATCTAAACTAAATGTTAGAAAGAAGTTCTTTACAGTGAGAGTGGTGAAACAGTGGAACAGGTTGCTTAGGGAGGTTGTGGCTGCTCCCTCCCTGGAGGTGTTCAAGGCCAGGTTGGACGAGGCCTTGAGTGACCTGTGCTAGTGGGAGGTGTCCCTGCCTATGGCAGGGGATTGGAACTGGATGAGCTTTGAGGTCCCTTCCAACCTAAACCATTCTATGATTCTGTGGATTCCAGAACCTGCCTATCCCTTAGATGCTTTGTTGGTGTTGTAGACGTGAACACCTGATCTTCTTCAGTAGCAGTGTTGCATTAAGTGGCTGCTTCCCAAACCTGAGCATCTGGGAGGCAGTGCTGCTGAGCCACCTGGGACACTATAAATTTATTCTTTACACAGGTTTTACTCAATTAAGATTAGTGTCCTATTTAGACTGCAACAGCTAATTCTGTCACAGAATAATTATTCTGGAGCTCATGACTTTCAGAGAATAATGTAGATATGGACATTGTGATCCTGTTGGGTCCTAGATATTCCAAGAATAAGAGAAAACTACTGAAGAGATTACGAAAATAAAAGTACTGGAAGTTTCATTGCAAACTCCTGTACAGCTTGATTAAAAGACATGTTCATAATAACCAAACTGGTGTTACGTGTATAGGATAATCAGTGCACTCACTATTGTAGTGACATGAGAGATAGGCAGGAATTTTATGATCAGAAATGATCAGATTCTGATGATCAGAGAGCTGGAGCACCTCTTGTATAGGAGAGACTGAGGGAGTTGGGGCTGTTCAGTTTGGAGAGGAGAAGGCTCCGAGGTGGCATTATTTTGACCTTTCAGTATCTTAAGGAGGCCTACAAGAAAGCTGGGGAGGGGCTTTTTAGGATGTCAGGTAGTGATAGGGCTTAGGGGGAATGGAACAAAGCTAGAAATGGGTAGATTCAGACTGGATGTTAGGAAGAAATTCTTCACCGTGAGGGTGGTGAGAGCCTGGAACAGGTTGCCCAGGGAGGTGGTGGAAGCCTCCTCCCTGGAGGTGTTTAAGGCCAGGCTGGATGAGGCTCTAGACAGCCTGTTCTAGTGTGAGGTGTCCCTGCCCATGGCAGGGGGATTGGAACTAGATGCTCCTTGTGGTCCCTTCCAACCATGACTGATTCTATGATTCTGTGAAATCCTCACAGAGCATCTTTGCCAGTAGCCCTGATTCTTTCACAGGGGTGAGAATCTCTTACTCAGTTGTCTTCCTTCAGTGACAGTTTTGCACAGCTTGAAGTTGGTATCAGTAGCAGAAATCTGTAGCAGAAATCAGGTACTGGTGCCTGCATGATCACTTTAACAGGACAGTGCCTACATTCTTACTTCTCGTACATCACAAATTATTTGTATTTGGATCCTCTGGAATGAAAATCCCAGAACCTTTTCACCCACCTCAGCTATCTTACTTCCCGTGATTTTTAACTCTCAACTTTTTCTCCATACCATTTTAGGCCTAATTTTTGAGAAGGATTCTCTCTGTGTTGTCACCTGATTTCCCTGTTTGAGACCCTGAAACATCCATATTCAGGACCTCTTCAAAGGGCAAAGCCTCTGCTTTGTTCTGCCTATCAGAAGGGTTTGTGATTTTCCTGCATTTCCAGTAGAGCTTGAAATTAGCTGTGTACTGATGTTCTACTGAAACAAGCATGGGACTCCAAATTAGCATGGCTTTTATTTGTAGCTTGTTTTGTGCATGGTCATAATCTATAACATGAGTAGCATACTGCTTGCTGCACAGCCTTCTTAAGTCTATGTGCTGCTTTTATGGCACAGCCAGCTGGGTGGCACCAATTCCTGCCTGGAATATTTGTGGACATGTTCAGCATGGCACTGAGCCTTGATTGTGCAACTTTCCGAGTGCAGTTCAACCCAGGCTTTGGTGAGGATTCTCGGGCACAGCTTATGACTGTGGCTTCCAGGTGGCTTGAGCATGGGCAGAGACTGCCCTCCAGAAAACAGCACAGATTTGGGAGCAGAGGGAATGCAGAGGTTTCACGTAGATCTCTATGTTCTTTAGAGCTGGGTTGTTTTAAATTCTCTTAATGTAGACATGGGTATTATGAGAAGAGAATATGTGTAAGAAGGTAAAATGCAGAGCTTTTGATAAGAATTTCCTCCAAGTGTCTTAAAAATGAAACAAAATGAAAGTTCCCTTTTTTTATTGATGAACTCTATCTATAGTCAACTCCTTCCTTCACTTGTCCTGGTACCACACATATACACACAGTCTTTGCCATCAGAAGTGCTAAATCCTATTTATTAAATAGGACTGAAAAAAATTGAAAGCATTGGTGTAAGATTCCTTTGTCCCTGAACATAACCTGGAGATGTAATTGAAATTCTTCATGTTGTCCTGGTGCTTCAGTGCATAATGGATGAGTGAGGGTAATGCAGGTGGCAATTGCATGTGTTAGAGCTTGCACAAATAGGATGGTTCCATTTAATGACTCTGCAATAAATGTATAATTCTTTGAAGGGATCATCTGCTGGAGAGCTTGTAATGGGTTGACAGTGGTGTTTTTTTGGTTTTTTTTTTTTTTTTTTGAATGAAGATCTAGAATTTAGGGAGGTTCAAGTGGATCTGCTGAAAACTGTAGGGAGCTTAGCAAGAATAACTAGATCCCTGCATATCTGTGGTCTTTATTTTCCACTCTTGACATAATTCTCTCCCAGTACCAAGTGATTCACTGCTGCTGATTGCAGAGTCCTAGCTTTGTGCACAACCACCTTCACTGTGTCTCAGGTAAAACATTCTGAAGTCACACATAAAAATGAGTGATTTCATACTATGAAGTGTGAGCAGAACAGTGACCATTGTGTGACCTACAGACTGGGTTTAAAAGGTAGTTGTTTTATTGTTTAATTGATATGAGGCCTGCTGCTTTTGAAACCTGGTACTTCATCTGGCCATAGCAGAGTTTCACTGACCCTTATTGATTTTTTTTTTGTTCTCTCCTTTATTGTTTTTTTTCCTTCCTCCCTTATTCTGACTTAAGGTCTTGTTACAGTAAAAGCTGATGTGTGACAAAGAAAACTATAGCAATAGATGCTTCTGGGACTCTCATAGCAAGCACATTGTTTCTTTGCCTCTTTGAAATAGTTGCCTATCTCCAGCTATAATGATACACCAGAGGAACGAATCAAAACCTGCTCAGCTCAGTACCAGAGTTTTTCGCGTAATCAAAAGAATATATTTTTGCTGCAGAGCCAGTTGCTACTCTGAGTAAAGCTGGAAAGTGCTGCCTTGTCCCTTAGAAGCATTTTTCTGCAGGCATGGTTTTGATGGATGTGTGAAGGGAATACCATCTGCCTTAGGGATGGTAGAGGGAGCTGTGTAACACAGGGCTCCCAAGGGGTTAAAAAGCTGTAGGACACTTAGAAGTCTTGAGGAGAGAGAAAGAAAGGGCAAAGGAAGTCTTTTCTGCTGAGAAGCAAGCTATTGAAGCAAGATGTGGGTGCAATTTGTCTTGTATTTTTAATACCATCTAAGTGCATCCTGGCTTTTGCCTCTCAGGTTTTTTTACCAGGCTGTCTTCTTCCTATCCCCATAAGTCATTTGGATTTACATAGCATTCTTTGTAGCCTCTGCAGGCTTAGCTGTCATTTAGATCATTGTAGCACTGCACTGATGGGCTGCTTCCTTCTGTTGTCATTTACAGACTCTATAGGTGTCCTCACCTTTCCTCCTTCAGGAGTTTCATGATTCTATAACCTTAAAGGCAAATGGTTGAAAGGAGTCTAACACGAATGCCCTGGCTTAGAAATGCACATATTTTATGGGTGAATTGATCTCTCACATAGGTTGTAGACTTGGTGTTTAGAACTGGGTCTGCTGATCATTCAGATTTCATGGGATCTCTGTTGGGCTTCATCAGTTTCCTCTGGGGTAGTTTAAAAGGAATTTCAGCTCCATTGTGTGTACTGCTGTTTCATCTGTCCTAGAACAGCATCTGAAGCTTGAGATGTATTTCAGTTGAGCCAAACTAGCTGAGAAAATAACTTTATTCACATTTGAAAGAAAATGCAATTTTAATAGGAAAATAAGAAAAGAGTAAATCAGACTAAGTTATTCTGTAGCTAATGGAGGTCGTTAGCAATGGTAATTGTATCTGTACTGTGGTATAACACATGCCCTTATCAGGGACGGTGTAGGATTGTCTGCTGGTCAGGAGGTCACAAGCTCTAATTCTCCCTGTTTGTGTAGGTCTGAAATAGACAATTGGAAATGGAAGGGATTGTGCCTGGGAGGATTAAAGAATTGCTTATTTGAAAGCATGAAGTCACTACAAGAATGATTGAAGAGTGTGAACTAGTGAAGCATTGAGGGGGACATTCTGCAGTGAGGTAGTCAGAACAGTTTCCTCCATCACTTCAGTGTCATCTGGCCCCATGAAAGTGGTGTGAATTGATCTGGCAGCTTAATAAACGAGTATTGTCCATGTGGGTGTATCTATGGCACCAAGACTTACAGTCAAATAAAAGCAAGGGCAATATACGCTCAGCCTTTCCTGCAGTAGTAGGTGAAATCAACAGCAGGAATAAATATTTTTATTTTACATCAGAGTTAAGGGTAATGTTTCATTCATGTTCAGATCCTCCAGCTTTTAAATCTTCTTGTTTCATTACTATAATTCTTAAACAGGCTTAATAAAACCCTCAGTTCCCATGATGACCCTTTCAGAGATGTCACAGTATATCTCAGCTGCAGAGGAAGTTCTGCATAGCATTAATTATGCCCTGAAAGTACAAATAAAACACTTGACATTTCCCCACATCCATATTGTGTTGCTTTACTGTTTTTTTTTTTTTTTTCCATGTGATCTTTTTGTTTTGTTGTTGTTTTTCGTGTGCTATCTTTATTGATTCAAAAACTAAAGTCTGAAAACGTGTTCCAGAACATGCTTTGGGTGTATGGGACTTAACCCCACTCATAGATGATAACAAAAACAAGCAAAAAAAAATAATTTGCTGTCCCTGATGGATGTTTGGGGCTATAGCTGAAAGGTGATAACTAAATGTAACTGGATGCATTCCTGTATGAACTACCCTGTGTGATCCTGCTTTGGCAGGGAGGTTGGACTTGCTCTCTGGAGATCCCTTCCAACCTCTAAGGTTCTGTGATTCTGTTATAACTAAAGAGACCATGGCTGGAGCACTGCCCTGTGAGGGGAGACTGGGGGACCTGGGGCTTTTTGGTCTAGTGAAGAGAAGACATAGAGGGGATCTAATCAATGTTTATAAATATCCGAGGACTGGGGCTCAAGAGGGAGGGGACAAACTCTTACTTGTGCCCTGTGATAGGACAAAGAGCAATGGATGTAAAGTATAGCACAGGAAGTTGCACCTCAACATGAGGAAGAACTTTAGTACCGTAAGGGTCACAGAGCACTGGAACAGGCTGCCCAGAGAGGTTGTGGAGTCTCCTTCTCTGAAGACTTTCAAGCCCTGTCTGGATGTGTTCCCGTGCGACCTGTGCTAGATTGTATGGTCTTGCTCTGGCAGGGGGGTTGGACTCCATGATCTGTGGAGGTTCCTTCCAGCTCCTAACATCCTGTAATCCTGTAATTACTTCCTGTGCTTGCTTTCCAGGCACAACACATGGAGTAACATTTTGTTTGCATTATTAATAAATAAATAAATAAAGAAACTATTACATTAGAACATTACTGGTCAGAAGACTCTGCATACACAGTTGAGCTTTAGTACCATTCACGGCTTGTTAGCTTCTTCACTCTTTATTCTTTCAGGAAAGTAGTAGACATCATGCTTAAAAAAATAATTTACAGCAATAGAAATCAAAGTGAATTTGGGTACTGGCTACTTTTACACAACTGAGATAGTCCTCTGTGGATGGTGTTCTCATTTGGTAAAGAGAACTAAGGTACAGAAATAAAAAATGAAGCCATAAACCCAATCTGTAACAGTGCCAGTGACAGTAACTCTTATCATCTGATACAAAGTCCATCCTTCTTCTGTGATTCAGAGAAATTTAGCTGCAAGAAGCTACACTATTTTTTCTGTCTAGTCTGGAATGCTTATAGAAAGAGCAGCAGGATGGAACTTTTCCATCTATTTTCAAATTTTATTCCTTGTGTCGCAAAGATGAAACAATTCATAGAATCTTAGAATGGCTTGGGTTGGAAGGGACCTTCAAGATCCTAGGGAGTCCAGGGAGAGACAACCCTTTGTTGCCTCTATTAATGCTGTAGTTATTTTGAATAGACATCTCTCTTCTCTCTGTTGGTCTTCCTCTCAATCCCTTGCAGCTACAGGCAGTAGCGACCGTGTGGGTGTCATGCTGTGGCCAGCATGGATCAGTGTCCACGCAAAGGAGTTTCCATACAGAAATCTGCTAAAATACTAGCAGTGGAAATGGAATGAGAATATATTATTCGTGCACTGTAATTGCAGAAATGCTTTGGAAATACATACCGTGCTTTGAGACTTGCAAACAGATCTAATTTAAGTTAATTACATGTTGTCACACCAGTTAAAAGGTATTCGGAGGGACTCCCGCTCGATGTGTTGTAGTAACTATCATCTGCTGCTGCTGCAGTAAGGGAAGTTAATTTAGAGTGATCATCTGGAACTTCATACAGCCCAGGCATGGAATTAAAAGTGCTAAAACTGTTTGTTATCTCATTTTGCCTTACATTTGCTGTTGTGAAGCTTTATTTTATCTTGAAAAGCAGAGGGAGCTCTTTCTGTTATTTACTTGTAAAGAGATCAGCATTCTTGCTAGTTCTGAGTAAAAATGTTCACAGCCTCCTGATAAAGCTGTAATTAGTAGTGTGTACTAGATGTTTTCCAGGAGATTAGCCCATGATTTGGACTTTGTAGGTGGATAGGAACATGGAGTGTTGGTCACAGTAAGCCAGTCAGCCTTGGAGTTCCTGTCATGTCCCTGTGCTCTGATTCTGCTGGTTAGTAAAAGAAGTGTTATTAATAAGGCAGCTCAATAGGACGAAAAAGCATGGTCTGGTTTGGTGATGAAGACTGTGTGCGTAAACCGTGCTGGGTTGGGAGGGATAGAGTACAAGAAGCTACACTGGAATTTTTACACCAAAGTCTGTCTTCATGTTAGTAATCACACCAAAATCTCTAAGCCATAACCCACTGGAGGGGTGAGGAGCTGTAATTTCCAGTGACTTCAAAGGAATTGCTAATGCCTGATTTCTGTCAGCATTTGACCTCCTGAAAATTCAGAGGAATAAAGCCTAAAGGTGTGGGTTCTTTGCTGAAGGCTTTAGAAACCAGAGTGTGTTTTGTCTTAGAACCACTGAATAATTTATGTTAGAAGGGACTTCTGGAGGTCATCTGGTCCAACCCCTGCTCAAAGCAGTGTCTTTAAACCTTTTATCACATCCTTATAAGACTGGGCATATAAGAATAGCTTGAAGCTCTGTTGGGTTCAATCCAGTCCTAAACCATAAACTGTAACCCTTTTAGCTTGAGCTTCACCTTCAAATAGTGAGTGCTCACACTTTCCATGGCAAACAAACAACACTATCTTCAATATCTTTAGTCTTGAAACACACCAGCAGTAGTTGGCATGATAATTACTGTGGAGGTGTTAGCACTGCAGGCTGACCAAGCAGGGGGTTGTGGCTTTTGGGAACAGGATTTCTAGTGCAGATTGCACATACACGAAAAGATAAGTACCAAGGAAAATCATTGCAAACTGATATGTTAAGACAATTAAAGGTTTTTCATGGCATGATAGCTAAAAAATATTACAAAGGTTCAGTAATCAAGTTTAGCATTCTTTTTAATTTCAAAATCTTTCTCTTAAGGTCATTAGAAACAACGTAAGTGGAATCACTTTAAAAATAAAGTTAAAACTAGCTTGGATAACAATGGATAGAGATGCTGATACCTGCAGGATGCATGGAGCAAGATGAAATCTGCAGTTTGGAAGATGGCTGAAGATCTAATTGAAGCTACAGACCTGTCTGCATTTGCATTTGTAGCTATTGCAAAACTTAAAGTGGTCTCTGTATTTCTAATCACATCATTAGTATCTTTGATGGAAGATAAGCAATAGTTGAAGTTTACTAGCTGGACATAAATTTTCTGAAAGCTCTGCATTTTAATGTTTAAGTTGATAGAACATCATAAAGTAACTCTGGTCTTTTGATGCTGAAGATAGAGTATGTCCACAGTGACCTTATGGTTATGTGAAATGTTGGACATCGGTGGTGATATTTGCTCAATATCAGTACTATATATGGCTTGAAACATACGAAAGGTGAGGTCTAAATTTTTTTGATAGCACTTCAGATGAACAAGGGAAGGGGACTGTCCTTGCAGCGTAGCTTTCAGATACTGTTTGGGCATACTGTGTTATCTAGCAAAGATGACCAGGAGCAAAAAGCTCTTGATTTGAGCTGCTCATGGGTTAAACTGAGCAACTTCTGTCTTGGCTAACTGGGGAGGTCCCAGCTGACTGGAGTTCAGCAGGCTTCCAGGAGACCTTAGAGTAGCCTTCCAGTATCTGAGGGGGGCCTACAGGAAGACTGGGAAGGGATTATTTACAAGGTCTTGGAATGCCAGGACAAGGGGCAATGGGTTTAAACTGGCAGAGGGGAGATTTAGACTGGATGTTAGGAGGAAGTTGTTTGCAGTGAGGATGGTGAGGCACTGGCACAGGTTGCCCAGGGAGGTTGTGGCTGCTCCCTCCCTGGAGGTGTTCAAGGCCAGGTTGGACAAGGCCTTGAGTGACCTGTTCTAGTGGGAGGTGTCCCTGCCTGTGGCAGGGGGGTGGAACTAGATCATCTTTGAGGTCCCTTCCAAACTTACCATTCTAAATGTTACGCCCATCTACAAGAAGTGCTGGAAGCAGGATCCAGGGAACTACAGGCTTATCGATCTGAAGCTGGTTAGGAGTCTAGAGCACATTCCTATAAGGACCAGCTGAGGAAACTCAGGTTGTTTAGCCTGCAGTAAAGGAGGCTCAGGGGAGACCATCTCACTCTCTAAGAGCTACCTGAAAAGAGGCTGTAGCAAAGTCAAGGTCAGTCTGTTCTCTTAAGTAAAAAGTGATAGGACAGGAGGAAATGGCCTCAGGTTGCACCAGGGTAGTTTTAAGGTTACATGTTACGAAAAAATTCTTCAGCGGGAGGGTTGTGAAGCCCTGAAACAAGTTCCTGGGGAAGTGTTGAGTCTCCATCCCTGGAGGGATTTAAAAGGTGTGTAGATGTGGCACTTAGGGACCTCATTTAGTGATGGACTTGGCAGTGCTGGGTTAGCAGTTGGACTGGATGACCTAAGGGTCTTTGTGAACCTAAATGATTCTGTGATTCTAATGTGCTGTCACATGCTAGACTTTTTGACTGCATGGCCAGGAGAAAGCACATAAGCTGCTGCATGCAAGTTGCTGTGCCTAATCTGACATTCTTAGCAATGTATAGAACATTTGGGTCTGCATCTCATGTGGTTGAACCATTTTGTAGTGCAGAAAAGAACATGAACAGAAGGCCCAATACTGACTTCCAAGTCTGGATTAGTGCAGAAGAATGTGACTTGTGAGAGAGAACTTCCTTTGTCAGCTGCACAGTCACCCCCTTTACTTACTGAGTCAGCAAAGGCACAGGTGACCTTTCTCTTCTGCCATAGCAGAGAGACTAGATTAGAAATAGTGTTTGATTGGAAAAAGCAGTGAGCACAAAACTACACAGCAAGATGTGTTCTTTGAGTCTAGGGCCAACCTGATACTTTAAACACACCAGTTTCAGTTTTCAGATGTTCCAGTCTGCATTTATAGTGCATTTGATTGCCCTTGACCTCTTATATGCAGATAGTCATCTCTTTTAGAGTGCTCATAACTTCTGCAAACAGAGAAAGAGGAAACTAATGGCACATTTAGATTATTATCTTGGCTTAGCTTTACTGTCACTTTGTTGTTTATAGGCACAGGCCAGATAGATAGTCCTGTACACCCTCCTTCAGACTGTGTAACTGATGGGTAATGCGTCTGTTTCCTCTAAATTGGCAAGCTGAGATGAGACTGTGAGCAGCTAAATAACTGGAGTCAAGAATAAGCGCTTAGCCCTTGCTTGGGTGATCAATCTCACAGACTCAATAGGCAACAGGCTATGGAAATAGCAGGAAAGAGAATCCGAAAAGATGTGGGATGATTTCTTTAGTGTAAATGTGGTTTCATGTCACTTTATTTCCATGACTCATTGTATCTAATATAAACAATAAAAGACAGAAGAGGACTGGCTTTCTGAGGGTGGAATCAAATATGAATAAATTTAACAGGGATTAAAGCTGCACAGAAATCAGGAGGAACTTTCTTGGGTTACGTCTGACAGTTATTCTGCCATTACTGGCAGAAAAAAAGAAATGTTTCAGCTTTTTTGTTCAGCAATGCTAGCAAAAAAGCCCCCAAACGTTAAAAAAAGAAGGGTTAATTTAACCCTCTCGCCCGCTGTATATAATTCTTATTTTATGCTATTCCTGGAGTAAGCTAAGCACCTTTTGAATAATACCTGTAAACTATATGCCCAGGTAGCAACAGCAACAGAAACAGGAGAGAAAATGGAGGAGTAAGGAGCAAAAAGCAGGAGTAAGCAGCTGTATTTTGAAAGTACAATCAAATCATATTTACAGCATTGCAGTGCTTTATCCTCGCATCTTTCAAACCGCCTGCTAAAACTGAGGGATTTTGTATCGAGCACATCAACTTGCTTGTCTGGTGACTATGTTGTGACAGTGCCTGGAGGCCTCAAGTGGGACTAAGACCATACTGTGCTTGGCACAGTACAAATGAGGAAAATTAAGTCAGTCCTTCCCTAAGAAACTCACCGGAGAAAAATCTAGCTGTGATGGCAGTTGTGGCTATGTCTCTGTGGATGCATATTAAGCTGAAAAAAGAGCCAGCTCCTGTTACAAAGAATATATAAAGTACAAAACATTCCTGTTTCTGTTTGGCAGTTGTCTTTATCTGTATCAGTGTGTGATAGAAGACAGCAGAGCTATCTACAACAGAACATCCACATACAGAGCATGTTTTATTTGCCTTGCATATTGATGGTGGACATACTTTGATTTGGTTCTAGTTCTCTGGCACGTACTACAGGCACTTCTGAGAGCAGTATTTCATAGCTTTATCTGACCAGGATGGAAGGACAAGCCTGATCTGGTTTTCCTTTTTTTCCCCTCATACCCTCAGCATTTGGTGGGAGAGGGCTTTGCAGCTGGAGCATTTTCTGACTGCAAGACTCCATCAGTGCAGGCTTTTTTTCCCAAGTAATTCCTCTTTACATTCAGTTCTGAAATCCCACTGGGTGCCTGCTCAGCAGTGCTTAGACTTCTGAATATTGAAAGCAGCAGGTATGGTGAGAATGGAATATTTTAAAGAGCAGAAGAGACACTTGGTGTAGTGTATATTATCTAGCTCTCCATAGGTTGCACTGGAGAGAAAAGCTCTTTGAGAGTCACTTAGGGTACAGCTGTTTATAGAGAAGTGACTGGGACTTGCAGGGTATGAGAGAGAGCTAAAACAAGAGTGGTGCTAGGTGCATGGAGAAAGGAAACAGAAAGGCCTCTCTGAATTAGTGACTCCTTTTAGACAAGATGGATGTAATTCTAAATTAAAACTTTGCTTGGCAAGGGTGTGGGGTGAGAGACATTTATCCAAAAGTAGACATTTACGGGTAAAGCATCTTATTTTAGTGCCTGTCTGCTGGAAAATGGGGAGATCATTATGGTAAATGCTCATCCCTTTAGATTAAGTTGTTGGCTGTGATGTGCTCGGACTTTGTTCTGTTCAGAAGTTTTTGTAACCAAGTGTGACTTCCAGCAGAACACCAAAAATGCAGTAGAAACTGCATGAGCATATCAAGTAGGTTTGTGTAGGTCAGGGAAGCAGAAAGAAGGGTGATTCTGGGCTCAAATATGATAGCTTCATGTCAGGCCCCTGAATGGATGCTTTACTGGCAGCCTGTGGAGGGGTGCATGGGGAAAGAGGGAAATGGATTACAGGCCAGAAATTGGATTCTTGAGCAAGGTGTTTTTCTTTTTCTTGGATGGGAGAAATAGCTGAGCAGTAACTTTTCTATGAAGTCAAAAGAGGCCACCTTTGACATAAGGTCTCTATGGGGAACAGTACAGAATGTGAGAGAGAAAATAACAGGGGAATGTTTTTAAGGGGTCTGTTTCTTTTTCTAAGAAGGACTGATGAAATAGAAAACCTCCCTGAGCATAGCAAAAACCTACTTATGTTACTGATACTCTTCTTCTGAAGTGCCTTTCTCAGTTGTCTAACAAACAGGAAAAGAAATGCTAATTCTGTCAGGAAGATTGTTTCCTTGCTATGCTGAATTTCTTTGCACATTTAATTAACTCTGAACTTTAAAATAGCTTTCTGGTGTTTGTCCTGGTGGCCTCTAGTTGCTTTACTTGCTTTTGAATTGATTTGCAAGCTTTCACTTGCTTCCTTTCTGCATCAAGATCTGTGGGGATAAAAGGATTGTGTCTCTTCCTCTGTCCTCTGCTGCCCTGCTTCCTTGCCTTCCCCTCCAAAGTGTGTTTCATGCAACATTGAGCTCATCAGCTGAGTTTTTTAGTACTCAAATGGAAGAGTTCTGTGATGGGAGTTGGGCAGCAGTACTGTAATACAGTTGGCCTGTATGACTAATCAGTTAGATAAAGAATTCAGGCTCCAGAGTAACAGAGCCTTCATGCTTGATTGATGATAGCAGCCAACTGACTTACTGCCCTTACTGCTAGCATCCCCCACACCATTAGAGAGGATTTCCAGCACAGCACAATAGATTTGTCCTAGTAAGCATAATGCTGGGGTTTGTGGCACATGACATCAGAAACAAAAGAAAAGCAGGTCAAAATGGTTGGTTTCCTGCATGTATGTAGAAAAGCAGGAGTGTAAGAGTCTGAAACCAATGCTTGCTCATCCCCTACTTCCACACTTCCTACCAAAGGCAGTGGATTAGTCTTTGTCTTCAGTGCAGTGTGAAGGATATCTCTCATTCCTAATGACCTTTACCACGGAGCTTGATTTGCTTTGGCAAATCTCCCAAAGCACAGGCAGGGATTTTTTTGGCTAGTAGAAGTCACTTGCTTTGAGTCAGGGCTTATGGAACTGGCATTATACATAAGAAAAGAATATATGGATTTCCATAATGTCTATTTTATGGAGCTCCTAAGAAATAAGGAAAAGGTACTCCTGTTTAATATAAAAATATCTCAATTTATTTTGTCTTACAAGCTGTAAATAGCTCTCAGAAAATCTTACTTGCTAGGAGTTTGTTTTTTTTTCTGGATGTAAACTTACTGCACCCTCCATGAAGCCGTGAATCATACTGTTACATTGGAGCTGCAAAGAAGAACAGGTTGAGGTGGGAGAACTTTCTGTTGCAGAGAGAAAGATGAAGGTTTTCCTGCATGAAATCAAAATCCATTTATAAATCTCAGGAGAGCAATTCCACTGTCCTGCTTTACAGAGAGTTAGGAGGTGAAAATAGGGATGTTTCTAACACATAATAATGCATTTTATGGACACAGCGAACTTAGCAGACATAAGGTGTTAGCAGATTGATTGCATTCTGTGTCACTGCAGAAACCTAGCTGTATTCTTTTTTCTTTTTGAATATTGTTGTGACCACTGTTCTCATTACAGCTACTAAAACAGAAGCAAGAAGCACATAAAATAACAAGCTTGATACTTGATTTATGTTGATGTAGATGCTGTTTGGAGCGGAACTCCTCTGAGTGCATAAACTAATCAGATATTTCCGTTGTCAGCCTTCAGTTACTAGATGGAGATACAATACTTTGATTTATTATCTGAACAAAGAAGTTGTCTAAACTGTAAATAGCTGGTGATGCTTTCTGTCCAGAGCTTGAGCTTTGTGTTTGACTTAGTACCTGATAGGATAAAGCTACAGTACCGACTTAGATTTGAAGTTAAACGCTGAAAATTCATTGTGAAGTTGTTAACTGCAGGGAGCTTCTTTTGTGAAGAACTAAATTAGAAGCTTTCAAATCCTTGGTGCCCACAGACTAAATGACCTCAGCAAATGATTAAGTTTTTCTTCTATCACTGATTCATCAACAGTGTCCTTCCTTTCTAGTTCCATTACTCATAGCAAAAAGATTTCAGCATAAAAGGGAACATTACCTTTCACAGTTAGCCTTCTCATTCTGCTTGCTTAATTCCCTGTTGCCAAAATCTAAGCCACCAAAACAATACAATATTGAGTGACTGGAACTTATGAGACAATTTAGTTTTGGGAAGTGAATTTGGTTGTTTGTGATGTAGGGTCCTGTCTGACTGGCTGAAAGCTGGACTGTGGCATGAACCAGAGACAGCCCTTCCCAAGTGACTTTGCTAATAGGAAAATTGCCTGGAGTGCTGCACAGTGTGTTTGTCTGACAAGAGTTACTCATTTTAGCAGCTTACCTTTTGATGTAGATGCCACATGAACTTAGCATCCCCCATATCACAGACCTGAAAATCGAGCACTGTGTTAACCCGCAGCTGAATCTAACAAACATTGTGATCCTGGTCTCAACCTGCAAGTTCTTGTGTAGCTTAAAATCTAGCAGCCTGCATCTCTTAAGCTGTTATGCTAAGGTTCTGGACTTCTGGATGTGCATTACCTAAAAGAGGCAAAGTTCTGAAATGGACAAGAATGAGTCTTACAGTATCTACTCTGAAATGGATCTGCAGTATCTATTTATAAACCAGGTTTGAAGTGATGAACTTGCCTTATGCTGTGCCTCCCAAAGAGATGCCAGAGGTAATCAGTCCAGTTACAGAGATGATAAATCTGATACAACTTGAGGTGCTGTATATTCAGTGTTCATCTAAGTCAGTAGTACTCAGTGACATGGTATGGGGAGAAGAAAATCCTAAATTTGATACCGGAATGGAGCAAGGGCTGTTCTGGATATATGACCACTATGAAGATGAAATTTTAAGCCATTTTGTCCAAGGGAAGCAATTACACAATCTACTTGCTAATAATTCTTTAGGTTTTTCAGGCTAGGCATGTCTCACAGGCAGCTTTGAATGATAAATTAATTTCACTTTAGTCTTTTGCGATCGTCTTGGTCTCCCGGGTCTATAAATCAAAACAATTGATGTTTAGCTTGCTTAAAGTTCAATCATAACCAAGCTTTTGGCTCTGATGGCATCTTAGCTGTAGAGCTCTTCACCAAGGGGGAACAGATGAGGCAAGAAGCATTTTGTCATTTTCTGTTTTCATGTTTCCTTGGGGAGAATAATGTGGAGAAAGGATTGTAATCCTCCAGTGATTTGGTGAAATGGATGGGTGGTACAGAACATGAAAACTGCCTGGAACAAGAAATCTCCTCTAACCAAAATGTTACTCAGTTACTTCTGATGCTCCATGGAAAGTAAAGGGAGTAAAAAAAAAAAGACACAGGAAAAGAATTGTGCTGTCTGGAAAAAGCAATAACACTGCCAAAGCTCATAAGGAAGCAATTACTGTGTCTTACCTGTAGTACTTGCCGTGTGGTGAATAAACAGTGTTCCAGCAGCCACCAGGAGCCTGTTGTCCTACTGAACTCAGAGCAATGTGTCCCTCTGCAGGAGTGGATTAATTTCCCATTTTTGTTTGCTTGCTGTAATTCCATATGGGCAGATGTGCAAACATGGGCAATGTCCTTGGGAAAATGCAGGAAAGATACAAAAGAGGGGAAATAAAAGGGACTGTAGTATGCTTGAGATTGTGTAAGATCTTTTAAGGAACTGTGGTGGGTAGAAGTCAGGCTCTTAAAATTCCTGCAGCTAAAGGAGGAAAATACAGAACCACACGAAGTGGGTCAAGCAATAGAGAAATAGGTATTTTTTCCTGCTGTACTTACAACATGTGTTCCATATTTTGCCCATTTCCCTTGTACTTCAGCCTTTAGAGGTATTTAAAGGTCTTTGCTAAGGTTTCTGCTTTAATCTGCACAGAAATCTTAGAAACCTCATAGCCACTCCTTCCTCCTTAGTCCAGACCCAAGTTGTTCTGCTGATGTCTCATTTCCTGACTCAAGCAAAGGTATCAGTTCTGGGTGTTAAGGCTTCATTATCAGATTAATATTATCAATATGGATTAATTATCAGGTTAACATGGATTTGCACAATTTTTGGCACTGAAATGCATTTTATCAGCAGTACAATCAGGAGAGACAGAACCCATCTGTCCTTTATCTGAGGATTTTCATTCCTTCATGTCTTCTAGCAAAAGTCTTTATGTTGTTTCAAAGGCCACTGTTTCACAAACCAATTTGAAATCTTTGCCTTAGATGTTTCTTAGCAGTGATGAGACATTAAATATCAGGTACTGCTTATTTACCTGGATCAGTTTCACTTTTCTTAGCATCTAATTCAATTCCTTAATCACAACCTATTTCTAATATCCCGAATTCAAGCTAGTCTGGTTTCGATGAAGTATGAGAGCCCTAAGATACATACATCATTTGTCATTTGCTTAGTGATTCAAAACCTGCTTTTCAAGTACATTTTTAATTTTTACTCAATGTTAGCATTTCTTTAAATGGTCTCTTGGAAAAAATTGTTCACCTGGAAAATAGCATGAAAACTACTGAGAACTACTGGAGTGCATTAAGAGGAGTGTGGCCAGCAGATTAAGGGAGGTTTTCCTCCCCCTCTACTCTGCCCTGGTAAGACCTCACCTGGAATATTGTGTTCAGTTTTGGGCTGCCCAATTCTGCAGGGACAGAGATCTACTCGAAAGGGTCCAAGGGAGGGTTACAAAGATGGTAAAGGGGCTGGAGCACTGTCCTAAGAGGAAAGGCTGAGGGACCTGGGGCATTTTGGTCTGGTGAAAAGAAGACTTGGAGAGGATCTGATGTTTATAAATATCTGAGGGCTGGGGGTCAAGATGGAGGGGACAAACTCTTCTCAGTTGTATCCTGTGACAAGACAAGGGGTAATGGATGTAAACTACAGCACAGGAAGTTCCACCTCAACATGAGGAAGAACTTCTTTACTCTAAGGGTTGCAGAGCACTGGAATAGGTTGTGGAGTCTCCTTCTCTGAAGACTTTCAAGCCCTTTCTGGGTGTGCAACCTGTGCTAGATTCTATGGTTCTTCTCTGTCAGGGGAGTTGGACTCGATCTATGGAGGTCTCTTCCAACCCCTAAAATCCTGTGAACAATCAAATTGCATAAATAAAGAGTCCCATAATATATTTTGAGGTAATTATTCTAAACCTGCAGTAATTAGAAGGTTAAAAAGCACAATGCAAATTCTGTTGACAGTCTGGAATTCCATTTCTCAAGGGAGGGTAATTTCAAAGTATCTCCACTCAGATTTACTGGGCTGCTCAGTGAACCTTCTTCAAGGCACTAAGCAATTAAACCTGTGCTATTAAACAGCATCTCTTCTGTCCTAACCTGCTTTTGCTTTTCTTTGTGCTCATGAGAGGCAGCATTGTATAGGGAAAAAGAGCAGCATGGATTTTATGGAGGCAGTCCTTCAGCTTAGCTAAGTGGATACTGAACTAAATAATAGAATGGAGTAGTATCTATTGTTAACTAAAAATATGAAAACCAAGACAAGGGCTTTTTTTTCCCCCTCTGTCTTGGTTTCCCCTCTGTCTTGGTCCTCTTGTGCATGTTTGGATGGGTGAGACTAACATAGAATCATAGAATGGTAAGGTTGGAAGGGACCTCAAAGATCATCTAGTTCCAACCTGGCAGGGACACCTCCCACTAGTACAGGTTACTCAAGGCCTCATCCAACCTCACCGTCAACACCTCCAAAGAGGGAGCAGCCACAACCTCCCTGGGCAACCTGTGCCAGTGTCTCACCACCCTCACTGTAAAGAACTTCCTCCTAACATCCAGTCTAAATCTCCTCTCTGCCAGTTTAAACCCATTGCCCCTTGTCCTGTCATTGCAAGATCTTATAAATAGTCCCTCCCCAGCCTTCCTGCAGGCCCCCTTCAGATACTGGAAGGCTACTCTAAGGTCTCCTCGAAGCCTTCTCTTCTCCAGGCTGCAGAGCCCCAACTCTTGTAGCCTGTCCTCATAGCAGAGCTGCTGCAGCCCTCTGATCATCTTCGTGGCCTCCTCTGGACCCGCTCCAACAGTTCTATGTCCTTCCTGTGCTGGGGGCTCCAGAACTGCAGACAGTACTCCAGATGGGGTCTGAGGAGAGCAGAGTAAAGGGAGAGAATCCCCTCCCTTGCCCTGCTGGCCACTCTTCTCTTAATGCATCTCCTAGCTGTCCTGTGATTTTTCTATGTATATTCTTAAGGTCAGCCCTATTTGAAAGATGCCAGGTTATTTGGAGTAGACATTATTCAGTGTGTTTGCTACAGCATTAAGATGAATGGTTACTAGAAAAATAATAATACAAATCCTCTAGTAATGTGCTTTGACGCTATTAGCAGAGGAAGTAGTTTTTTTCCATCCAAGCCATCCTAGAATATTGCTTGGATCTGCCAGGAGAGGGCACGTGTTACCCAGAGCAAGTGACTCCCACTGCTGTCCTGCCTGCTGCCATACTCCTCTGGGGAGCTCCAGAGCTGGAGCAGTTTCAGGCATTAGCCCAGAAAAAGGCATGGCACTGTTCCAGTTTCTAAGACAAGCTGCTTGCTCTTACAGGCAGACATTCCTCATGGTATTTTGCTCCCAAAATGTTGTGACCACTCTAAAAGAGAGGCCTGAAGATAAGCTGTGAGAGTTTTCAGTCGTGATCCCACTCTGTCTTACCAAGGTTCCTGGCAGATCTAATTTCGTTTGTATTGTGTGTGGCTAATGGCTTGACAGGTACAGGGATATCAATAAATATTTCTTAATTATAAGGTGTATTGAATTACTGAAAGCAGAGCTAATAGCTCTTTATGACAATGTTGTGCATAACACAGCTAGCCTACCAGATGAAAAGGGATAAAATAATAATTTGCACAGTCAGATGTTTGCAGCCACAGAGACAGGTAACAAGATTTGAATATCATTGATTCATCTGTGAGCTGAACCAGAGTGCAGGCAGTGAGACAGCAAAATAACCTGCTGGTGTGTCAATTAAATCTCTCTAGCAAACAAGTGGAATTCTACTGCATGCGTTTGCTGCCCCTTTCTATAGCAATAGCTTGTTCACTACTTGGACAAATCTGGTGTTGAAATACTATTTGAGTTTGGGATCAAGAGTTTGGTTTTTTTTTTTTTTGTTATCTTCAAACAAGATTTTGCAAGGATTGTTGCAGTAAATTTCTGAATTATCTCAATTTTAGAGAGTCAAAATAAACGATTGGCACACAAAGTTGTGAACAAAAGGAAACAGAATTTAATGAATTTTAAACATTCAGCTGCTTGGTCCACTGCCTTGGACATATCTTACATATATTTGAAAAAACACAAAATCTATCTATCTATCTAATCTATCTGTTTATTTGTTTTCCATCTCACTTCTGTCATTTTGTTTATAAAAATGGGTATGAAGATTTCATAGAATCATAGAAAGATTTTGAATAGTTATTGAATGTCCTCCAAAATACTAGCTTAATTTTATGGCTTTTTCTTCTTGTTCTATTTTATATTTTATTTGGCAGCATCTCTGATGCCCAGTCATGGACCACTACTGCATTTAGGTCTTAGAGAACAGGGATTTATAATTGACTCTTTAATATTTTGAAGTTACCACAAAAGCTACAAGCTGAGACCCAAAATTTAATCTCTTTGTGTCAGCTTAATTAAACTTAGTACAGAGAGTTCAGAAAACACTTGCATTGCAGTTCTGTAGTGTTTGGACTGTACTGTAGAGGCTTCTGCTGCAGTAGAACATCTCAACTCATCATGCAGCCTACATTCCTTCTGTGTGTAACGTTACCCTGAGAAAGTCCTACTGTAACTTCGTCTCTTTTCCTTGGCCACTGTTGGAGAGTAGGAGTCTGCAGGACTCGAATAGCTGAAATGTTTCAGGCCACTGTTCAGTAGTCTTGCAGTGATGTTGAATTTGTTCCAGCTTCTCCATATTTTTAGATATTGTAGCATGAAATTTCACACCCCTCAACCCATGGCTCCAGGGCAGTAGCACTCATGTGGCTGCTCTGCCAGCTCCAGTGGGACTAATGGCGTGAGGACGGGGTGCAGTCCTTCATCCAGTGGGACTGATGGCGTGAGGAGGGAGTGCAGTCCTGCATCCAGTGGGACTGATGGCGTGAGGAGGGAGTGCAGTCCTGCATCCAGTGGGACTGATGGCGTGAGGACGGAGTGCAGTCCTTCATCCAGTGGGACTGATGGCGTGAGGACGGAGTGCAGTCCTTCATCCAGTGGGACTGATGGCGTGAGGACGGAGTGCAGTCCTTCATCCAGTGGGACTGATGGCGTGAGGACGGAGTGCAGTCCTTCATCCAGTGGGACTGATGGCGTGAGGACGGAGTGCAGTCCTTCATCCAGTGGGACTGATGGCGTGAGGACGGGGTGCAGTCCTGCATCCAGTGGGACTGATGGCGTGAGGACGGGGTGCAGTCCTGCATCCAGTGGGACTGATGGCGTGAGGACGGGGTGCAGTCCTGCATCCAGTGGGACTGATGGCGTGAGGACGGAGTGCAGTCCTTCATCCAGTGGGACTGATGGCGTGAGGACGGGGTGCAGTCCTGCATCCAGTGGGACTGATGGCGTGAGGACGGGGTGCAGTCCTGCATCCAGTGGGACTGATGGCGTGAGGACGGAGTGCAGTCCTTCATCCAGTGGGACTGATGGCGTGAGGACGGGGTGCAGTCCTGCATCCAGTGGGACTGATGGCGTGAGGACGGGGTGCAGTCCTGCATCCAGTGGGACTGATGGCGTGAGGACGGAGTGCAGTCCTTCATCCAGTGGGACTGATGGCGTGAGGACGGGGTGCAGTCCTGCATCCAGTGGGACTGATGGCGTGAGGACGGGGTGCAGTCCTGCATCCAGTGGGACTGATGGCGTGAGGACGGAGTGCAGTCCTTCATCCAGTGGGACTGATGGCGTGAGGAGGGAGTGCAGTCCTGCATCCAGTGGGACTGATGGCGTGAGGACTGGGTGCAGTCCTTCATCCAGTGGGACTGATGGCGTGAGGACGGGGTGCAGTCCTGCATCCAGTGGGACTGATGGCGTGAGGACGGAGTGCAGTCCTGCATCCAGTGGGACTGATGGCGTGAGGACGGGGTGCAGTCCTGCATCCAGTGGGACTGATGGCGTGAGGACGGGGTGCAGTCCTGCATCCAGTGGGACTGATGGCGTGAGGACGGGGTGCAGTCCTGCATCCATTCTTTTATCATTATTTAATAAAGAGCACTAACTGTCACAGCTTTCTCCTTCAAAGCAGGCTCTGGGCCTGTTTATAAATGTCAAGCTGAGAGGGGGATTGTTGGCTATGTAATGAGAATGTTCCCTGCTACCTGTTGTCCTGGGCAGTACGTGTTCTGGTAACCAGTGGAGAAATTTAAGTCCAGGAGCTGCTCATGGTGAGCAATCCTGAGTAAACTGATATAATAAACTGAAAGGAATACACAGCACTTGGAGTGAAAGTTTTAGCTTTGTTCATGTGTTTCTGGGTAAAGAGGATTTTTGTAATGATTTTATTTCTTTCTCAATTGGACTCGAAAGAGCAATTTTACATTGGAAGGGAATAATGTGAGGGTTACATGATTTTACAGGAGATGTAAACACATAGTAGAGCTATGGCAGGGGAATGAATTTTCAGGGTTATGACTGGGCAGCTTGTATTACTAGATGTGACTCAAGATGAACACTGTGCCCAGTTTGCCTCATTTGATTTTACTGCATCCTCTTTAGTGAAAGAAAAACAGAATGATCACATATTCACTTGGCTACAAGTTTGCCTAAATCATGAAAAAGTAATCCTCTACCCTTTAAAATTTGTGTAGTTATTTCCCTTTAACTGTGATGTTATAAAACCTCTGTTTCATGTACAACTTGACCAGTTTTGGTTGTTTTTATTTTACTCCAACATTTCACTTCCATAACTAAGAGAGTGACTGCATCTGATCCTACCTTTAGTAACAGCTCTCTTGATTATGTACGTGGGTAGATGTTTTTGCACTGAAGCTGTTTCCATCAAACCTTTATGTGCTGATTGGACATGCACACCAAAAATGGGTAATTTTTTTGGAGATTTGTTTCAAAATAGTTTTCTAACATTGAAGTGCTGGTGACACATCAACAGAGGGGAAATGTTGCAGCTGACTTTGTTGTGAATAGCAACACACCAGGCTGTTCTTTGTATGCTGGATCTAATACTGCTTTCAGGGGAAGAATGAAACTGCTGTCACTTTTGTCAAAAAAGAGTCAAACCTCAGACCAAAAAAAAACCTGAAGGAGCATTGCCCCTCCATTCCCAAAGCAAATCCTAACAAACCAACCCCCACAACCCAACTTACACCAGTTTCTATGCTGGATAAAGGATTTGATCCATAGTTCTGATAAAATCTTCATCCTTTTCTTCTATTCACAGTTTTTCAGATTTAGCCTGGATAGTTCACAGATTTGTGGAATGGTTTGAATTGGAAGGGACCTTAAAGATCATCCAGTTCCAACTCCCCTGCTGTGGTCCAGGAGCACCTTCCAGTAGACCAGGCTGCTCAAGGCCAAGTCCAGCCTGGCTTTGAACACCTCCTGGGAGGGGGCATCCACAGCCTTCCTGGGCAACCTGTTCCAGTGTTTCACCACCCTCACTGTAAACAATTTCTTCCTAATCTTCAGTCTAAATCTCCCCTCCCTCAAGCTTCAATCCATTCCCTCTCATCCTATCACTACAAACCCTTGTGAAAACTTGCCCTTCCTAACTTTCTTATAGCCCACTTCAAGTATTGGAAGGCTACTCCAAGGTCAGGACAAGGGGCAGTGGGTGGAAGTTGAGACATAGGAAGTTTCATGTAAACATGAGGAAGAATTTCTTTACTCTGAGGGTGACAGAACACTGGAACAGGCTGCCCAGGGAGGATGCAGAGTCTCCCTCTCTGGAGATATTCAAAACCCACCTGGATGCGTTCCTTTGTGATCTGGTATAGGAGATCCTGCTGTGGCAGTGGGGTTGGGCTGGATGAGCTTTGGAGATCCCTTCCATCCCCTGACATTCTGTGATTCTGTGATACATGGACCCTTCCCCAGTTTATGATACCTAATTATTTATAGCAAATTAAGATTGTCTAATTTTACAGGAAATAAGCTGATGCCTATGATATGAAAAATCATTGGTGTTTGTGTGCAAATTAAAGAGAATGTTGTGCACATTGAAGCAAAACAGCTGAGTTTAAAGATATGTAGAAACTGAGTGGAAAAAAAAAATCTGCTCCTCTCCTAAACTTCCATAAGATTTCAGCAGTATCATTATCATTTGAAGCACACTAATTGCCACATGGAAGCTTGTGGATTTATCTGCCATAGTTAGGCTCAGAATGAAGACGTTAAAATCTTCAGAGTCAGTTCCATTGTTCAGCCAGAGCATGCAGCAGGCCTGGTGCCTGCTCCCATCTCTTGACACTCACGTGCATTGAAACTGCAGTTAATGAGGACTACAGTTACTTATTTCTCACAGAGGATCTGAAAATGACTTTGAAGATGTTTGAACACACCAGTATGTGTGTGCGGGAAATTTTAAATGCATGTAGAAAATGTATCCCTGTTATCTACAGGTTTGAATTTTAATGGAATTTTTTGGGTTCCCTTTTGAGCAGCCCCATTCTTAGGAGTTAGCATGATGATCAAAGGATAGGAATATGGATATGAAAGTGAAGAATTCTTTCTAATCCCACGTTTTGTTGTGCATTTTACTTTGGATACATTATGGTGTGTCTTACTGATGATAACTTTACTTCCCTGGGAAAATACATTGGAGTCTCAAGGTAAAAAAGCTCTATAAATGTTAAATATTTGCATTATGATGTTAATGGTGGTATTTCATTAACTTCTTGATGGTGAATGGAATTATTACCATTTCTTCTGCTCTTTGTATACTCAGCATGCTTGCTTCTTTGACAGGATTTCAAGTTTTCTTAGGGATTTGAAACTTCAGAGTTGACAGCAGCCTGTGCAGGTTATAAAGAGGTCTGTGGCAAAGAATTCAGTGTATTAATTATCTTTCCAAATTGTCAGTTTGGAATGTAGCAAGATGTTAGATCATTTTATTTGGTCTTTTTGCTCCTGGAGTAAACTGACTGTTAGATTTCAGCATTGCACTGCCTCAGAGGCAACTCGCATCCCGGTGTGTGGAGAGCTGTGATTACTGATCACAAGGCAGAGTTTTGAGGGATGGTAGCCAAGTGAATACGTTTCTTGATTTGGAAAAGCAATTTTGATGTAACTGTTGTGAGTGCTTTGAAAATGGCCTATCAAAAATACAGGGATGTGACATTAATTATTAGTATAACTTCCTCATCAAAGCAGCAGTGTATGAAGCATAGTTTGTCTTGCTTATACCTTCAATTTGCATTAGACCCAGTTAACGTAATTAGTCATGTTTGAGAGTAAACAAAAGTATGGGAGTCTTACAGAACTGAAATATACCCTGTAACATCCTGCTAGCTTAAATACAATCAAAATAATGCCTGTTTTCTCCAAAGAATTGAAGTATCAGATCTATTAAAGTCTTGGCAGAGCACCGCATCCAGCAGCGTGGCCATTACTGTGATTCCCTTCAGCTTAATATATGCAAAGCAAGACAGCTTCAGTAAATTGCAGCAATAAAACTTTTGTTCCAGTGGCCAAGTTAATCATCTGACTCTTCATTGGAAGGGCTGCATGTTTCCATGACAATTGGATGGGTTTATGATTGACAGATACACAATTAAAATCTGCCCTTCAAAAGTGTAACTTGCAGAGACCTAATGAAAGCATCTTCTTCGAGAACGTTTCACGGAGGCAATGTTAGATTCTGACTTCCATCAGCAAGGGGATCACAATTTGTAGGTCTCAACACCAGGAAACACAGCAGAGTAAATATTAAGATTTATTGTGGCCTTAGTCTTCAATTTTGATTCCACCTAAATGTGGACTTTTATTGATTTAAGCATCCATGGGCTTAGTGATTTCCTTTAATTAACACCTAGAGTGCAGTTCTCTGGTTCTTGGACAATCTAATTTCCTATTGCCTTCACATAGAGCTGTGCATGGCTAACAGTTGGAGAGACTATTAGGTTCTTAATAATAAATTGATGCATATACCAACTATGAAGAAAATATATGCTGTGGCTTTACCAAAATTTACACAAATTATGGGGGTTTTATTCAACAGCATAAAATTCACTTTTTGTTATCAAAACTCAGATACTATTAATCGAAGTAAGTTAATAGCAGTGTTCCAGTGGAGAGCTTATTTGCCTCTATTTTCTTTCAGTGTCTGGGTGGCCTCTGGACACACAGAAAAATCCATCTCCTTTTCTAAAGGACCAAAAAAAGCAAGGCTTACATGAGGCCTTGAGGGAATAGCAGCTTGTTTTACTGGATCATGGAGATGTATTAGTGTTATATGAGTAGCTTAATATATAGAAGCTTTGCAAATTCTTTCTTCAGCCTGCACAGGGTGATTACATTGTTTGGACATCAAGTGAACTATTCTTTGTTTGTTCATTATTATTATTCTATCAAGTCACAAACAATGATATTTTAGTGCATTTTTGCAAAATTGATTCAGTGTCCTTTTATCTGATACTGTGTTCACAAGATCCATGTAATTTCTGTGTGTTTTGAGATGTCAAACAGCCTGTGACACTGTTGTGACTGGAAATCAAAGTATCTTGCTGGTTTCCAAGGTATTTGTATGAAATATATTTTCTTTTTTAATGAATAACTAGGTCAAGCTGAGGTTTTTTGAGACCAATACTTTTGGCCTGATCAATCCTTTGCTGCATTTTCAATGCCACAGAAACCAGTGACATCACTGAATCGTTCAAGAGGAATAATATAATGAGAGAGGGGGAAACTAGCATCTGAACATTTGTGGTCTGCCACAGCCTTATAATGATGGAGGCAGGCTGGAAGCTGGCTTGCAGAGTCCCACACAAGTGTCACGACTGTAGTATTTGCAGTTGCTTAGCTGCTTACATTAAAATGCATGTGTTCAGATTAAAAGAACAGATGTGCAGCCATATTCTGTCTCTTAAATCTGAAGATTATAAATATTTAAGATGCAGGTAAGACTTGTGTGAGGGTTGTTGCTTCTGTGCTTTTGACGGTTAGGCCTGTTCATCAGCTTTGACACATGTGGTGCTCCTGAAGAGGACACTGTCCAGGCTGGCAGAACTAAAATTAAATCTACCAGCTCTTTTACTGCTTTGTGGTTTCCCCTGTCGTCTTACTCCCTGCTCTGCCTGCTTCATTCCTGTGAGTTTGAGCTGTAATGAGCAGTGTGCTTCCACAGAAAGGTTCTTTAAGGCACAGTATCTCAATTACATCCGAGACCAGAGAGATCAAGAATGCAGCACAGTGTATCCACACTTTCGAATTCTGTGCCACTGTTAGTTTCTCTGACCCCTTTTGTTCTGATTTCTCTTTGCTTTGGGAGCAGAAGGAGAAAGGTTATGTGGTGCTGAGAAAGTGATTCAACAACTCTATCAAATGTATACTGATAACGGTAAAAACAAAGCAGTTCCACACTTAATAACCGTACCAGGAGTGGGCACTAATGCTACTATCGTCATGGATAGCAGGAACTTATAGCATGGCACAAATGTATTTGAATTGTTTACCCTTTATTCTCTTCTCCCAATCAATTATTCCCTTTCCTGACCAAATGGGAGCTCTGAGGGGCAGACTCAGTGCGTGCTTTCTTCACTCTTCTCCTTATTTTCCTCATTTCTCTGCTTGCGTGTGTTCTTCTTCTTCCGTTTGTTTTTCCTCTGCCTAGCCACAAAAAAAGTTCTCTGCAGTCATTAATCAGGTATCAAAAATGTTAATTAATACTAATTAGTCCATTGCTACTTCATACACTCTAATATTTATCTAGGCAAGCTATCACAGCAGCCAGATGAAAGGCATCCACTGAAAGCTAAACACAGTGATTCAGGCACTACCGGCAGGCGCACTGACAGCTCCGTGGTGTTAACTCCAAACACACTTTGGCACAGGCTCCTGGTGCCAGTTCACACTTGGCACTGCTGCCTTTGTTTACAGTGGAAAAGTGGGTCTCTTCAGTGCCCTTCCTTGTCAGAGTTTCTGTGTTCTTCCCACTCACAAATTCATTTGGTGTTAGCATGTTCCATGGGTAGGCTTCCTAGCATGTACTGCTTCTGATGGATTGAGCTGGTTAATTTGCCTTGCCAAAGACACCTTTGTTCTCTTGTTTGTGTCTCCACTAGGAACGAAATACTGTGTTTGGGACTCTGAGGTCAAGCTGCCACTGAACTAGATTAATCAGTTTAATTGTTAAATTTCTAGTGATCTAAGTCTGCAGGTATTTATTTACTTACTGTACTCTCCTAACTCTTTCTCATTTAGGTTCCCCATACCCACCCGACCTCCCAATATTTTGTAGAAAAAACAACAAAATGTTTCTTGAAATGAGCAAGATGTCAAAGTTTTAGTAATATGATTTCATTTAATCTCCCTTCGTGGCCTTAAAGATAAATAGACAACCATGTGGGCCTAAGGAATCATTGCAACTTCTTTACAGTAAGGTTGTAATAAATTTCCTGTATCGAGAGAACTACAGTAACACAGTAATTCGTGTATCAGGAACAGTGTGGCCAGCAGGACAAGGGAGGTTATTCTCCCCCTGTACTCAGCACTGGTCAGGCCACACCTTGAGTACTGTGTCCAGTTCTGGGCCCCTCAATTCAGGAGAAGTGTTGAAGTACTAGAATGTGTCCAGAGAAGCTGGTGAGGGCCTGGAGCACAGCCCTATGAGGAGAGGCTGAGGGAGCTGGGGGTGTTTAGCCTGGAGGAGGCTCAGGGGAGACCTCATTGCTGTCTACAGCTACCTGAAGAGAGGTTGTAGCCAGGTGGAGGTCGGTCTCTTTTCCCAAGCAACCAGCAACAGAACGAGGGGACACAGTCTTAAGTTGTGTCAGCAGAGGTATAGGCTGGGTATTAAGAGGAAGTTCTTCACAGAGAGAGTGATTGGCATTGGAATGGGCTGCCCAGGGAGGTGGCGGAGTCATCATCCCTGGAGGTGTTCAAGAAAAGACTGGATGGGGCACTTAGTGCCATGGTCTAGTTGATTGGCTGGGGCTGGGTGATAGGTTGGACTGGATGAACTTGGAGGTCAATTCCAACCTGGTTGATTCTATGAAAAAGAGATGAGAGCAGGCTCCATAAAAAAGGAAACAGTATAGCAAAGCAAATAATTTTGCTTCAGAAGTGTCTGGATAACCAAATACCTGCTGCTATCACATTTAAAAACTTTTGAAAGAAGAGGCTGAACTCTTGAGCCTGTAAAGACAAGATGAACCCCTGCAAACTGTTCCGATCCTTAATGAGCTGAAAGCCCTAGGAAACAGCCCTAGGAAACAAGTGGTGTTACTAAATATGCTTTTACTATACTTCAGTTACCATGAGATTATAGGTACTGAGATAACCTTTTTCAGAATGTGGAAACACATACTTCTGGAAGCCAGTGCTGCACATTTTAGCTGCTCTCGTTTGTCTTGGGAATTGCAAAAACTATAGCTGAGTAATTGAATAAGTTGATGTTTCTTTAAATATACCTGAGTTGCTGTATCTCTAAATAGCCTAAGTAATATGACTGCCTGGTAGCCTGTGTGTATTAAAAGGAAGCCTACAGCTTCTAAGAGTTCTGGGACTCAGAATACAAATATTCCTCCTTTTTCCTTCTTCAATCAACTGTCTGCTTTGTGTGTGAATTCCCAGTTTATCAGGAAAGGTTACTAAGCTCTGATCTGTAACAACTACGAATGATTGATTTATTCTGTATGTATTCCTCCTAGCAGTCTCTTTTACTTACACAGAGCAGTGAGTTTGGATGCCATTTGTATCATTCCCTGGCAACTGTTTTTCATTTTAGATTGCTCCAGTCCTTCATCTTTAATTTCCACTTTGCTTTGGGAAGCAATTTATATTAGTGATTGTAATCTCTGCTAATGTAAGACTGTTTTTTGTGCATGACTGAATAGAAGTCCTCCTTTTCCCTCTTCATACGAACTTCTCCCTTCAGGTCATCATTAATAAATAGAACTTACAAAATTATTTTTCAGCAAAGACAAATTGAATCATTGTTGTGCAATTAAGTAGAATATGCATAATTTTCGTGTGAGACAAGCAAACACTCTGCTACGTCACTCAGGTACACATTTCACATCCTTGCAATTTCTACTAGCCAAAGCCTCATTAGTGAAATCAGTGCTTCTCTGGAACATAAAATTAAAAAAAAAAAAATCCCAGCACATCTGAAGTAATGTGACTGCTTACACCTTTTGATCCCTGTCCCCAGTTCTGCAGGGACAAGGATCTGCTCAAAAGAGTCCAAGGGAGGGCCCCAAAGATGGTTAAGGGGCTGGAGCACTGCTCTGTGAGGAGAGGCTGAGGGACCTGGGGCTGTTTGGTCTGATGAAGAGAAGACTTAGAGGGGATCTGATCAGTGTTTATAAATACATGAGAGATGGGGGTCAAGAGAGAGGGGACTAACTCTTCTCACTGCTGCCCTATGATAGGACAAGGAGCAATGGATGTAAAGTACAGCACAGGAAGTTCCACCTCAACATGAGGAAGAACTTCTTTACTGTGAGGGTCATAGAGCACTGGAACAAGCTGCCTAGAGAGGTTGTTGAGTCTCCTCTGAAGATTTTCTAGCCCTGTCTGAATGTCTTCCTGTGTGACCTGAGATAGATTCTATGGTCCTGCTCTGGCAGGGGAGTTGGACTCTATGGAGGTCCCTTCTGACCCCTAACATTCTGTGATCCTGTGATTTCCTAACCATCTGCATGCAGTTTAACTGGGGGATGTTGCTCAGGTTTAGCTGCACACACGTGCACCCAGTTGATGTTTTCTGGAAGGTGTGTGCATCTCCTCCTGTCCCTGAGAGTGCTGTGGATTCTGCAGATTTGCCGTGGGACCTGGGGTGCTTAAAGCTAGTTTTCTGTGCTCTTGTTTAAAAATAAAAATAAATTCTGCTTCACAGAAATGACTGTAAGAGTTGGAGATGTGAATGAGGCCTCATTGAGCTTTCTTAAGGACAAGAGTGAGGCATCACTTACGTGTGAAGGATTAATTTGAGATTCAGAAGATTGGCTTCTTACTAATGGCTGTGACCTTCAGCAGACTGTCATTCTCTGTGTGATTTCTCCTATCTTACCTGTATTTTACATTCCTTTCTTTAACCTTGTTGGCATGGAGTGGTAATCTGTCTGCCTGTGGTAGGTCTTATGGCAGTTACTGGGGTTAGGAATAACTATAAGAGTGACTGCCTGAAGTGTTCTAGTTTTCAGATTAGACCAGCAAAACTTTCCAGTATGGATGCAGATTTATGGAGATAGTATAGCTCTTAAGTTAAGCTGGGCTACCTATCATTTGATTCATAAAATATTGTTAGTTGTTAAGCTGTCTTTCAGGCTGCTTTTCTCCTTCCAATTGGCCACAGAGAGTGCTTAGAAAGAACTGAACATTTTTCTATTACATGTCTTTGGTAAGAAATTTCCTAGCTTGACAAAATATCTGGTATCTGCCTTTTGTTGAGAGTTGAGATCCTGCCAGCTTAATTGCCAAGCCAGTAGATGTTAGCCACTGGCAGTCAGCACAGCATAATTGACATGCTAGAATGATGTCAGATCAACACAGAAACATCTGAGTGTTGACTGCAGGATGCTTCTTCTCATTGTAATCATAACGAAGCTGTTACAGCATTGTGCTGTTTCATAGCAGCTAATCTGTGTTGTATGAGGACACCAAGATATTAACTGTAAATTGCAGGTTTGTGTTTTTTTTAAACTAAAATTGTCAACAAAGACTTTTTATAGTTTACTGCTAAAAATTGCAGCTTGCTTTGGGAAGTCTGTGCTGAAGGAGTTATTTAAAGATGCATCGAACTTTGTAAAAGTTTGACTGCACAGTAAATTATTTTAAAACCCAGTAGGGTAACCATGGCATGCATGGATTAAACTTCCCTTTTCTTAGGCAAGACCTTTCTCTGCTTCATCAAAACACAGAGGCCAAATGACAGAGCTTAATTTCTCAGTTCTTTTCGTCAACTATTACAGTGAGCAGTTGAGGCAACATCTCGCAGTATCACAGTAACACAGTATCANGTTGTGTGTTGGTTTGGGACTTGTAACCTACTGACCTCTGTATGTGGTGGGTGACTCAGGTGTGTGATTCAACCTAGATTAATAAAATAATATGGAATTATATTTACAAATCTCATAAATCTAAAGCTTTGTCTTCAACACAACTCTGTCACCAGCACGTGCTGTTCTTGTTTTGCCCATGAGTTGGCTTTACATGATGCTCTGGAAGGCTTTGCACTATAAGCATATTAGATTATAATCATGTTGTGGACCAATGTCTCCCATTCTTGTTGAGCTGAGGCATATGAGATAGCAGTGATTCAGCTAAACCCATTGAAGTGGCCCCTCAGGATTATGACATTATGTTAAAGGTCTGATTTTGGGGTAGTCATATAGGCATGCACACACTGCTGCTAGGAACAAGAAACAAAAACATATTAAGATGCTCTTGGTGTTCAATCAGTAACTTCAGTGCTATTGTCTTGAGGGTTTTAAGCAGCAGTTATAAGCCCAACTGTGCAATTTCTATCCAGGCTAAATGGTCATGGAAGTGATTACAGAACTGGGTCTGGCTTGTTTGAGGAGAGGAATTTCTCCCCTGGAGAATATAACCAGCTGCAATCAGAGTTTCCCACAGTTGTGAACTTCCCTGGCACTAATGTTGTGTTATCACTAAACCCAGGATTCTTTTTTGGTTTTTTTTTTTTTCCCCTTCAGATTAAACTGAATTCTAAAGTTTTGTAAGATCACCTTTGCCTTCCATTTAAAATGACTGAATTTATCCTTTTTCTGTGATACATCTAAGGTGACTTTGATTGCTCCAGGAAAAGCTATCATGTTCAATTGGGATATCCTTTGTCTACTGGTAAACAAAATTAGGTCATTCATCAGCTAAATTAAATGAAACTTCATATTAGCACAATATAACAAAATTCCTTCTCAAGATTTGCATAAAAGGTGATCGAATGCTGTGTTTTAATTTAATTGGGTGTGATGAATTCTGACGAATATTAGGCTGTAAAATTTTAAATTGCATTTTTAATAAAAGGTGTTCAGCTACAATTTTACTGCTACATAAATCCTTGAAACAATGTTGTTGGCAAAGTTTCACTTCCTACGTGTGTGTATAATACAGTTGCGCACCTGTGTGGTGATAGATTCTGTGTATACCTGCTTGATTTCCCACTCATAGATGTCTGTGGTTGTAATGAGAAATATTAAGAAAATAGTACTAGCAGCTTTCAGCAGCCTCTTGATAGGAAGATTATAATGCATTAACTTTAAAGAGTTAGGAATGTATAATTCATGGTGACTCGGTGGATTTTGCAAATCTCCCACTTGTGTACAGTTGCTAATCTATATGACATGATGGAAAACAAATCTGGAAAATACTGTCATTTAGGTTTGTGGCAATCAAGGAACTGTAGTTTTAATGCAACTTGTCTGTTTGATGTTTAGGAGAAAATCCTAGTCCTATATTAAACCCACTAAACTGTCTTATAAATATTAATTTACCAAACACATAAAGGCTGTGACATTTCCTTCAGTCGAAAAGATTAGCTTTAATTTACTTGCTTGTATCATAGCACACTGAAGTGATTTACTATACATTGCCTTTCGTGGTTAGAAATTTCATAAAATTTCTTCTAATATGCCATGTCCTCAGCAACAGACTGACACAGTCTGTGCCAGGTGATAGAAAGCAGCCCTGCGGAAAATGACTTGGGAGTTCTGGTGGGTGAGAAGCTGGACACAAACCCACAATGTGCACTTGCAGCCCAGAAGGCCAATGGAATCCTGGGCTGCATCTAAAGAAGTGTGGCCAGAGATGGAGAGAGATGTTTCTGCCCCTCAGCTCTGGTGAGACCTCACCTGGAGTGCTGCGTCCAGCTCTGGAGCCCCCAATACAGGAAGGACATGGACCTGATTGAATGGGTCCAGAGGAGGGCCATGAAAATGATCAGGAGGCTGGAGCACAGGCTGAGGGAGCTGGGGTNGCAGTGGTAGCTCAAGGGTTAATGGTCTGAAATTGGAGAAAAGCAGATTTAGATTGGATGTTAGGAAGTTCCGCACCATGAGGGTGGTGGAACTCTGCAACAGGTTGCCCAGGGAGATAGTTGAGGCCCCATCCCCATACTAAAGGTCAGGCTTGACAAGCTCTGAGCAGTCTGATCTAGTGGAGGATGCCCCTACTGACTGCAGAGAGGTTCGACTAGATGACCTTTGGAGGTCCCTCCCAACCTAAACCATGCCATGATACTATGATTCAGTGGAGGAAACAGGTGTGTCCAATTTGCCCAAGTTAGCAGAGCCACTGTTTCCTTACCAAGTGCTTTATTTACATCACTGGTAGCATGCACTGACTCCAGCAGTGTTTTATAGGCTGTTGTACAGTTTCAGCCCTGACATTTTAAGAAGTGTCAGTTCTTATCCATGCCATGTCTGTACTGGGGCACAGGCTCTTGTCTGCTTTTGTAATATTTGTGTAAAATTTATTGGCAGTAACTGCTACTACCCAGAACATCTCTTTGAAAGGTCTGTGTATCTCTCTGTGTTGACTGAGCTGTTTCAGAGGGGGTTTGTAACTTTCTGGGCATTTTGCCACTGCTCCTGTCCAAACTTTGTCCACATTTGTGTCAGCTGGTTTAGCTAATGGTTGCTTGCTTGATGTTAACATGCTGATTTACATTATAATGAAGAACGAGTAGGAGTTTACAAGGGAACACAGAGCTCATAAGTAACACAAAAATAATGCTGTTTTAAATACATTTCTAAAGATAATTGAGTGTAAATATTGGAATATCAAACAGCTTGTAGGCTGCCTCTTTTGATGGAAAGCCTTGTAAATGAGTGTACAGTGTTGCTGAGTGGTAGCTGTGTTTGTATCACACCTTTAAGTGGAGAGACCTCGCTTCCCATGGCTGTTTCATATGTTTTGATGCAAGTTGTGACAGAGTATATACCCACATACTGAGCTGTGTAATGTAGGTACCTCATGTCTGCCATCTGATCTCTTATAGAAAAGCAGAACTCTTTTGTCAGTCAGAATATCCTACATTTCTCTGTGAAATAAAACAGCAGTTTAGCAAATAAGACTGTAAAGCAAAGGAAGAAGGAGCTTAGGGCAAAAAGGAAAATATTCCTTCTCCTCACCTCCTTGTCTTTTAAGAAAAGTAAATCACAGCAGATGCAAAATACAGCTCAAAGGATGCTCTTCAGCCCTGCCTGTTCTCCTGGTAATTTATCTGTGACAAAGCCCCCTGCCAAGGAAAACATACAGTTGGAGGGTGTGAGCTTCTTGCAATTAGTATGGGTCAAAAAATGGAGAGACAATGTTAACTTGGCACCAAGACAGCTCTTTTCCACTGGTCTCCTTTCCATCAGTGCAGACTTCCTGTGATACACTGTTGTATGCAAGAGAAACTAGTTCCAGAAGGCTGATTCTGGGTTTTAAGTATGCAGTGAGGGTACAGGTGCAGGTAGTTTTCTATTACCAAATAAATTACATCATCCAAATTCTTTATTAGTTATTTTAGTGTCAGAAATGCCAAAGAGAAGCTCATTCAAGTGACAGGAAGGAGCCAAAGATACAAGCTTTCCATTCATGCCCTTGGCAAGATTTTGCAATACGTGCTCATAGTAGTATTCCAGCTGAAATGAAAAATAGTTTGCTTGCCTGTCCACACCATTTTATTGTCTCTCTCATTTATTTTGGACTTTATTCCATGCCTCACACTTGGAAGCTTTAATTGCACCTATTTCTGTGCACAGGCAAGGGATCTGCTCAGTGCCACGGAACGTGTTTCATTAGTGGGTCTGTGTAATGCTGTCTGATCAGCAGGCTGGCACTGTGTGAACCAAAGGCCAACAAATCCACTGAATTCAGTGGATTTACCCTGGCTGGAGGGTCCTTCTCACACAACTGACTGCTGCAATCATTCTCAAGAACTAGGTTCAGAAGTCTTTTGGGTAAGGGACCAAGAGTTGAGTGATTGTGGATTACTGGCACAGTCTGGGCTTAGTGGATGATGCAGAACAAGCCATTAGTGAAAATGAGTGGTAGGACAGATTGCTACAGTGCTTTCCATCAGGCTGTTTGTGTAAAAATCCTGGCCTGTCACTGCTGCACGCACTTGCAGTCATCCCTAAGCTTTCCTGTAGTCCAATGAACTACTCCCATTCTCATCATGTTAGAATTTTTAATAACTAATTATGTTCACTGGAGTAGGACAAGAATGAAGTGGTTGAGATGCAATTGTGGAACTCGCTGAATGGCAAGAAATGGTTTACTCGTAGATGCTTCACTTCCCCATGCATTTTGCAGTGTCAGCATATTGATGCTCTGTTAAGTTCTTTATTGTGAAAATATTTATCTTAATTAGTTATTATAGCTGGAGACTAATTGTCTTAATTTAATTTTTTTTTTAGTCTTTTGTTGGCAAGCAAACATAAAACTACTCAGAATCTCAAACTGTAACTGGGGTAATTAGTTACAAGTGAGAGATAATAAACAATTTGAAATGGTTTTTCTCCACCTTTCTCATCTGAGAGCTGTAAGATACTTCATTAAAATCAGCAATAAAAGTGTATCACTGACATGAAGCAGCATTTTTGCAATGAAGTACAGGTGGTTTATTAAATGTCCTGTGGTCCAAACTGTTGGAATTTTTCCACTCTCCCTCTCCCCTACGGTAGAGGTCACATTATCAAATGGACAGCAACCAAAAGCTGAAAAAGGGACTTTGCAATATAACCATGAGTCTCAGCAACCTCAGGCCTTCCAGGGTTTTGGGTTCAAGCTCTCAGCTGGCATCAGCCAATGTAAACCAACTCTTCATTTCCCAGTGTCAGTTAGACTGCACCCACATGGTGACCATCAGCGTTAGCTGATCCAGTTGTTTGCCTTAACCCAGACAGCACACTGGGGACTGCCATGCACAAAAATAGGTAGAACAGTGCCTGTCTTGCAAGAAGAGGCAGTCCATGGGGCTCTGAATTGCTGTCACAACTCCTGCTGACCCATCTCTTTGTTTTATCCACTGCGTGGATGTGTTTTATTGGCAATGAAGTCTCCTCCAGGCTTCCCTTGATCATCATCTATTCCTGTCTTCTCTTACTGATGAGCTTTCTGGTTTCACAAGGTACTGAATGTTTTAACAATTCTGCTTAAGGAATAAAATAAAACAATGAGTTTGAAAAGATATCTAGTCTTTTCCTGATGTCTGAATTTCAGACATGACATTCAGTATGATTATGATTATCACTAGCTAGTGATGATATGGATATCTTGATCATCACTAGGCCACCAGTAACAGTGTGGGTGTCTCTTTTCTGAAGCACCTGATACCTCATGATTTTTATATTTATTTATTTTACTTATTTAATGACATCTTATGAAATAGGAAAATGCAGTTTCTCCCCAGATTATATGATTAGAAAAGGTTAAATAGCCCACAGCCATAAATGAGGGCTAAAGTGGATCTAGGTCTTACCCAGGATGTCCCAAGTCAAGACAAATGCCTTAGGCTGCTTGTCTTCTTGACTCTGAATCAACCAGAAGAGAAAATACAGATGGAAAAGGAACAAGGGAAAATCAAGCAAAGTATTTTTTCAGTAGTTTTGGTTTGCTCCAGGTAACACCAAATATAAATCATGAAAGGTTTCTGGCTTTTAAAAATGAGAATATTTTAATAAAATACATAAAACTACCTTGCCTGGAGGAGATACTTATTATGAGACAAAAGCTAAAAGAAATTATGCTTCAGAGAAGCCCTCCTCATACATCTGACATGTTTAATTTTGTTTTAGCACCTGTTTGGTTACAGTGAGCCTGCAGGGTTGAAATACTTTTCCTTACTGACCACTGATGCATTTGGCCTTACTGCACCTTTCAACCAAAGGAGGAGGGGAAGGGAAGAGTCTAATGTTGAAGCCACATTGCAGGCTGGAAGTGGAAGGGTTGTGGCATGCCTGCTTTGTGGCTGAACTTTAGCCTTAGTGGAACTAAGCAGGAATCATCTACTTGAAATGTTCATGGTTTCAGAGAATGAGACTGAGAATATGAGACAGAGGAACCTGCTGCTACCTGTCTGAGACATTTCTAGGATCAGAAATGATAGCACTTCAAGCTCAAACCAAAAAAGTTGGAAAATGTTGAGTTCTTTCTGGTGGATTTCAAAGGTGAATCTCTTCCTGCGCTGATTTCTCATATTTCCTACTGCTAGAAGGAAAAATGTCAGATGGGATGAGATGTATTTATGTAGCCACAGTTGACATTTTTAGAGTCAGTAGATGGTATTTAGACCTGGATGACTGAAAATGCTATGGTGTATACTTGTAAAGGAAATATTTTTTTGGCTTTTAAATCTATGAATCAGTAGGGAATTAAATATATATGGGATTAAACTCAAAATTTTAAGTTTGGAAATGTTTGATACATGCACATATGGGTGGCACTGGGACAGAAATCAAGATGATTGGAATAATTTGGTAGCCAAACCATCTCTACCCGTGGAGTTTACTTTCTGTATTCCAGTTCTGTAGGATTTTGGGAGCTTTCAGGTGATAGTGGCATAGATGTCAGAAGTAACACTAATTTGTACAGCAGCATGACTCAAGAAGGGAAGGGAAACCAAGTGGAGATACAGCTAATAGGTTTCCACTGTATTATCTGAATTTCATCAATGTAAAAATGATGCCCTCTTCCTACTTCCTCTAGATGGAATAAAAATGTCTTTTTTTCCCCCCCCCGTTTCTTTGTTTTTGACAGAATTATCATCAAACCAAGGGAGAATTTCTATCTTAAAACCACTACAGGAAAGGCAGAGTATTAAACATATTGTGTCTCTGCAGTCACTCACCACAGTTGGAGTATTTTGCTGCTTTGTTTTTAACCGATTGTCCTTTTCTCAATTATCTTTACACCTATCAGGTATTACTTTGCATGCTATTGGAGGCCAACTAAAATTTGTTTTAAAAGAGTGGTAGAAAGAAGGAAATACCCTTGATAAACCTTAAAACTGTGGATGTAGGACAGGAACCTTTGTGCTTCTATATTGCGTTGAAAGCTGAGGCACTGCTGAGGGTGAAATACAAGTGCTAGCTGAGCAAAGCAGGATGGCACTTTTCTGTGACTTCACAGCACCTCTGATCCATGTCTCCCTTCTCCTACCATGGAAAACCCTATTTTAGTTTAATTTTACCCCTGACAGAGCAGGGGATGTCTCTTACTGTGTGGCTTCTTCCTAGGACCACATTTACAGCAGATGAACTCTTAAACATTGGCTTCCCATCCCTTTCTCAGCTTGTGCTGGTGCTTTCCTAGGGCTTTCCTGTGCCTGAACAAGCTAGATTAAAGGCTGTGGCTATGTCTTGCATCCCACCTCTGCAGTAAGGGTTATACTCTTAAGATGTGTCTTCCTTTCTCTGTTCCCTCCCTGCCAGCTATGTTTCACCCATTCTTGAGATCAAAAACTAGTTCTCTGGTTGCTTAGAGGATGGCCACAAGCATTTTCAGCTGCTGTGAATCCACCTCAATACTTCAGTGTGTCTGTTTTAAATCTGGGAGCTTGGTGGTGAATTATGGGTTTAAAGTACTCTGAAGTTTGCTTTCCTGAAATATGACTCCCTTCTGTGTACTGCTTTATTTTTCCCTATGTAGGTGGATTATAGTTTTAGCCAAGCATTCTTCAAAAATAATCTTCTGAATAATAAGTATCACATTACTGATTTTAATAAAGTGCTCTCCTTTTTCATTTGCTTAATTTTAGATTCAACTTTGTCCCTTTTATGTATGTTAAAACTGAAAGGGTGTGTAGCCCATTTAGAGACTCCATGTTGTTTGTAGGAAGGATTCTTGGACTACATCACAGAATATATTTGGTTGGCAGAGACCTTCAAGATGACCTAGTCCAACCTCAACAGAGTCTACATTGTATTTACTGTGGGCATTGTTTGCTACTTACCTCTGTTACTCATCTGGTCTTAATGACCTGAGTGAGAAGTGTTTGTTATAGCTGGAATGCATTCCTGTTTATATAGTGCAGGATTCTCATTTTGATATAATAGAGGGTTTAAACATTTTAAGTGGCTAGACATATAAAGCTAAATTGTTGTTCTTCTCTGCTCCAATACTTCCCCCAGTCCCTCTGGATTTCAGGTCAGGGTCAATCTCAGCACAGAAGACAGCTGTGGTAGTTGTCCAGTTGAAATGGAGGCTTATGATGAGGTCAGATTCAGAACAGGTTGCATACGTAGAAAAAGAGGGATAGGGAACAGATAGAATTATGGAATGGTTTGGGTTGGAAGGAACCTTCAAAGGTCACCCAGTCCAAGCCCCTCCGCAGTAAGCAGGGACATCCTCCGCTACAGCAAGTTGCCCAGAGCTCTGTTGGGACTGACCTCAAATATCTCCAGAGATGGGGCTTCAACTGTCTTCCTGGGCAACTTGTTTCACCACCCTCATGGTAAAGAACTTGTTCGTAACATCCAATGCAATTCCAAGACCATGAGGACCTCTGCCACTCTTTCAGCTGCGTACCAGAGCTGAGGGGAGACCCCGTATCCTCACGCTGTGCTGACAGCCATAGCACTGCTGACTGACAGCCAGATGCTTGACTCTTGTCTTCAGAGCCACTAATGGAAGAAACCCCCACAAAATTTTCCCTGATACAAGAAACAGTCAAATTATTCTAGCTAAAGTTCTCCTAAAAGAGAAATTTAGCCTGAAGTAAAGATCTACCAGGGAAAATTTCAACCCAAACATTTCAATTTTGATAGAGCTACAAGCCAATGAATAAAAAGCTCTTTATAATAAAGATATGAATCTTAGTAGTGAGAATTGCTTCTTGCAGTGTACTAAAAATAGTTTTTGATAAATGTATGAATGTAACACTTTGCAGACTAAGCACAGCACTGCATTTCTCTTTCATGCAAGTGAAGATCTAAATGAGTAGAGAACATTTGAGTCTGGACTAATCAATGGGGTTACTATGGCATCTTGATTTATCCAGTGATATGAACGAGACATGTCCTGAATGTTATTCTCCAAAGGCTATTTTGACTGACAGTTTAACCTCAAAGAAGCCAGTATGCTTGACTAATGTAATAGAAAATGCTTCTGATAAAGATTTCTGCTCTGAAGATTCAGCAGTGTCTTTCACGTGGAAAAAGTTAAATTGCAGTTCTTCTGGCACTGTTTCTGCCCCTCAAACAGGCAGCAGTGTTCTGAAGCAGGATTGTTTTGCAGGGTGTAGCAAAGTCTGTTGTGTTGAGCAATACGATGTGCCAAAATCCGTCCTATGGAATGATGAGTCTCTCTGAGACTGTCATAGAAATGTATCTGCTTTTCCTGCCTTTCAATGTTTATGCATGAACTGGATGATTATTCAAGGCATTGGATGAGCTAAATACTTTTATTTTGCTCAGATGATATTTATTAGCTCTCAAATGCATATTTGCCTTGTAACACTAAAAAAGCTTTGCTGTTAATCAGCACAAATCTGGATTGCATCCTAAACTTACAAGGGTAAAATGAACTCGAGTTGCATTTTAAATGTACAGATGCTGGAACAGTGAAGGGTCCATCACTGCCATCTTCCAATCTGCACATACATTGCAGAAAGCAGATCCATAGTTTTGGTCTAATGGAGTAGGTTTACTTAGCGCCTCAGGCTTCCAAATTTAGCCTGGTGGAAAAGAGACTTGATTTAGAATGAGACAGATGTTACTGGAGAGAATTAAAGCTAGTGGGCTCATTCTGTTTCTTCCCTCTTTTTGTATTGTTTTAATCTCCTCTTCATTGATACTCTGCCTGTTTTAAAGCAATGTCAGGTCAAGATCTGGTTATATTAATGAGAGAGGTTGAAGTATGAAAGAGTAATGCAGTAGGATTGGTTGGTAAGAACCTAATAGAATTAATTTGATATAGTAGCTTCAAGAATTAAACATGAATATTGGCATTTTTTCCTCTCTCGTTTATACTAATGTTTTCAGGTCCCTGGTAGAGCACTAGAGCAGCCACAAAACCCACTAGATACAACTGTGGAAGTTAAGACATGTTTAGAAAAACAGGAGAGGGCTTTTTGTTTTGCTTTTCTCCTGAAAGCAGTAAGAAAACCACAGGGAAGATGTTTGCTCCCAACACTTCAGAACTGTGATATTTTTTTTTTCCCTATCAATGCCAGTTTGTTTCATAGTGTAGAATGCTATGGGAGATAGTGCATATTTGATTCAGATAGGTTAAAAGATCTATTTCCTTTTGATGCATTTATTCACATTAATCTTAAAAGCAGTAATTGGAAATACTCTCATAAACCCTGAGATTTGAGCCCTAGAATTAAAAAACATTTGTTATTACCTAGGAATATAGCTGTGCAGTTTTATTAGCCTTTCTTCTACTGTAATCTATGGATCTCATTTAGCTGCATGCAGCCCTGTTCTTCTGAAACATAAAAGGAAGGAAATCTCTCAATAGCCTGAAATCAAATTATCTCTCTGTGCTAATCTACATGTTAAACACCCAAGCTCACTTCTTTAAAGGAAAATAGTTTAACTGATAAGCAAAGCTAGACTGTGTGCTTTGGGTACAAGAATCAAGTAGATATATATATATATTTTTTTTTTTTTTTAATTTTTTTTTTNTAGCACCAATTAACTCCTCATGGTCGGGATAAGTCATTTGACACATCTGTTGCTGAGTTTAAACACTCGCTGTTGTGTGGGTCGCAGTTGGATTTTTTTCCTCACAAACCATAGCGAAATGAGGATTTTCTCGTGGCAGTTGGATTGAATACACTATCTGCTGACACTGGCACTGTAGCACAGATGAGGCAGGCAGTTGGTCTCCCTAACCACAGAGCTGACCTGATCTTTGTTGCTTGCCATTTTCTTTATTTTATCTGTACAATAGTATCTTTTATGAAAGAATTATTCTGACCATCTGCAGGATTTTCCAACCTTGCTATAAGATTTCAGTTACTCCATTTTGCCAATGAGAAACTGCTCTGGCTATGGAAATTGCTGCCTACCCACTGACTCTCTTCTTCCAGTGCTTTGTGAAATGGAGATTTAATGCTTGTAAAGACATGGCTGCCCTCAGCTGTATTTTTTCACATGCACACAATTTCAGGCTGCATTCCTGTCAGTAGCTTTTCCCTTAAAATGGAAGCCATTTTAGCAAAGCTCAAAACATCTAGAAGGCAAGAAAAATGAGGACACTTGTATTATTGTTTAGTGAAATCTGTTAAGTATTCTGTGGAGGTAATTGAATAAGGTTGTAACGGTTTGTTCATGTGATTGGCTTCTTTGTGGCCAAATTGGATTGTATATTAATGAAGCCAAGCTTTAAATTACACGGGGAAGAACTAGGGAGTAAAGTTATGAATTTGCTGGGTTTGATTTTTATCTTTTTCTCATTGAAATAGCCCTGTTCTAAGAATAGATGTATTGATTTTTGGTGGCTCTTCTTGCAAGGCAGCCTCTACAGTAAGGAAGTATTGCTGCTGAAAGTGAGATCACACCCAGTCCATCCACACAACCCTGTGCAGACAACAATGCCTTGATAGTTAATTTAATGCCTGATAATATTTAGCAGTCACATAAGCAGCCTGAGGTTGGATTTTTTCCTAACTGCTTGGAAGACAATATTCTAATAAAATGGTTACAGTGGAATTTTCTACTCAATAAGTTTGCATGGATTGTTTCTGCTTGCAGCAGAAGCACAGCAGCTAAAGTGTCAGTGAGAATCAGGCTGGGGTCAGAGGAAGTGGTGAGGCTTGATCCCACAGCTTCTGCTAAAAGCAGCTGTGAGAGAGCAGCTTGGAGAACTGAACATGCATGAATCAGAAAGGGCCCACAAAGTGCAATCCATTTCTGAGTAGAACTCCTTATTGATTTCAGCAGGGGAGACCTTTGAAAAATCAATGACATGCAGCAGCTTTAAGATTCAGTGACATGTGTTGTTGGGTGTTAAAGTGATCAGCCTATGGACTAATCAAGCTGGTAGCAATCATGTTAGGAAAGTTCCAGGGCAGAGGAAAAGGGGTCAGAAGTTTCATATTCTAAAAGAGATATCAAAGTGTGATCTTGTTCATTCTAGCTTTAACTTCCAAACATCATTTTATTTCTGCAAAAAAACAAAGAATGTAAAGGCAAATGTAAACATTTCTGAGGATATATTAACATAGGCCTGTTCATTAGAATGTACAGTGCTAAGCAAGTGGAATTGCTAAAATAATCAAAATACTCTAACTTTTTCCATGAGATTTGTGCACATCATTCAGCTCAGCTGGTTACTTGGCTTCTCCATATGGAAGGGAGAGGGAAGTGCTGTCTTCCAAATGCTACCCAACTAAAGCAGATAAATAGAAATGAAGTTGTTCAAAACAGTGATTCTCTTTATGTAGGGAATGAAGTATTAATGATGCTGAAATGTTCATGGTTGTGGTTGAATTGACAGAATTTACAATTACTGAGGCAGATTTTTTTCACCATTCAAACTATTAACGATTGGAATGAACTCCCAAAGGAGGTGGTGGATTCCCTTACATTAGACAGTTTCAAGGCCCAGCTTGACAGGGTGCTGAGCTATCTCCTTTAAACTATATTCACAGAATCATTGAGGCTGGAAAAGCCATCTGAGATCATCAATTGCAGCCTATAACCTAACACCATGACATCAGCTAAAAATTCTTACCCTGAAAAGTTGGACTAGATGAGCCTTGAGGTTTCTTCCGACCTGGTATTCTGCGTATGAATTCTTTGGTAGCAAGGGATTCTGACTGTCACAGTCACATTCAGCAAACACATCCTGAAGTCAGAATTGAGCCATCTCTGCCTTGTTCAGTCTTCTCATCCTTACAAGCTTGTTTAAAAAACTATTCCACCTAGACCCTCATTTGAAAATAAATGGGGAGAGTTTGCTTACCCAGGAAATTTAACATGCACAGTGTGAATTTATAGCCTATCACATGCCCCATTAAACCTTAGGATGGACGTTTAGCAGGTGTGAGGTAGCCTGATGCCGCTTTGCTGTGCTGTTTTATGCTTAATTAGCGCAAACACTGACCTTTGAAGGAAGTGTGGCACAACGAGTGCTCTGTGATGGAAGTTCAGCTTTCTCAGTGTAGACAGGTCCTGGAGAGCAAGAGCTGTGCTTCACAAAGGTGCTGTTACACCTTGCTGGTCAAGAAATGATACATTTCAAGGAGAAATGGAAATCTCTTATGTTGGTTAAAAGTAATCATAGGCTAAAACATTTATTTTAAAAATTGCTCTTTTAAAAATATTTCAATTTGAAGTTTAATGCATGGCTGAATTTTTTATGCTATTATATGTATGAAGTTGTTAAAAAGGTGTTCTGTATTGCTCTAATTTATTTGCCTTTCCATTTGGGAGTCCAGTGGAGCAACTGAAATGTATCTATTAGGAAAATAGAGCTACAGTATAATTAAAGCTGTGTAGTTACACTGTATCACTAAGCCCTGAAACTACTGCATCAAAGTTTGGAAGGAAAACCCAAAAAACTCCTAGTAGCAAAATGCCGAAGTGAGGAATTGCTACTGAAGGGAATGTGTAGGAAGATGACTGATGTCACTTAAACATGAAATGATTAATCCACAAGAGAGATTGTAATAGATAAAAGACAGTTCTGTTGTGCTGAGAACTGTATTATCTTATGAAAGTTAATACAGTATGATTTCAGTGCTTTTAACTAAAAGGCTAATTAAAGTATTGCTTTTTAAACAGACTGGGAACCATTATGGCAAGATTTGAGATGCTGTGGTGCTGTTGGTCTGAGCCAGTTCTGTAGCGAGCGAAGCACTGGAGCTGGATTGTGTGTACAAAGATGTGTCTGGATTCTTTTGTTGGTGTTGCCAAAGCCAGATCAGCCTATGATATTCTGCAGATTTATTTGCAGAATTGGTTTTGTTCTACAAAATGATTGCTCCTAGATGATCTCCTGCTGAGGAGAAGACCCTAGATACTACACACCAGTGTGTTTACTGCCATCATGGAACTGGTGAGCTGCAGTGGCCTCAGGATCCAAAGTTTCTTCTCAAAGAGTTTTCCTGTTAGCATTTCCTCTGCCCTTGTTCATTCCCTAGTATAAGTCTTGTTTCACAGACTGCTTCTGTCCAAAGGAACAAAAACACCCCGACCAGCTTTTTTTGTGTTTTGTTTCTTTTGACACCACCCCAGTATGTCTGTCTGTGTCTAGCAGAGAACGACACTGGAACAGCTTGCTTTGTGAATTCCTCATTGCTATTCACTGGTGGAGATTGTCACGTAAGGGTCAAATTAGAACTCAGTCAACCACAGCAGCAACCAGAGGAGACAGGCTCAAGATAGAATTCTCCATAAGGTCTGAGAAGCAGTTTATTTGGAATTTTTTACATGCAATAGATGTGTTTTTAGTTTTATTTTCCTAAGTGTCACTCTTTCGTCTGTAGAAACTGAATTATGCTTAATTTATTCCCTCTGGTCATTTACTTGAGAATTAGTTTTTCTCTCCTCTGCCTCTTGACTTTCACCTTTGGCTGTATCTTTGCACAGTTTTATCTGGTAAGTTTTGAGCATAGAATTTCCTTCTGTTAGTTTAAGAAAAATAGGTTTTCTGGCTTGAGTGTTCCATGCCCTCTGAGATTGGATCCATGCAAAGAAAGGATGTTGTAATTTGGTGGTTAGACTGGCTTCAGGAAGGCAGACAGTACCTGGTCAAGCATTAAATCTGCTGGGGCAAAATTACTCTCTGAAAATGTTCTAAAACACTTTAACCAGTGAAGTTAGTTTGTACTGGCTCTGCATGTCATGGTTGCAGCATTTTTGATGTGGCAGGAGCTCGACACTGGGCATGCTGCTTCACAGAACCATGCCTTTGCAAAATGGGTCCTGCTCTCTACATTCTCCAGCAAAAGCAAGTAGTAAATACACAGTTGCTGACCCAGAGGAGTTTCAGTGTTAAATGTTGTGAGACAAAACAGATTTACAGAGCTACACAGATGACCTCACATCCTAAAACCTGCTCTCACTTTTGTATGGGATTTTGTAGATGATTAGATTACAGAGGGCTAATACAAACACAGTAGCTGTAAGGCATTGTGCACTGTGCATCTTGCAGAAACCAATGTTTGCTCTCAAAGTGGTATCTCTGAAAGAATCTTGAGCCATTTGGGGATCATACCTCAGCCGTGAAGCCTAAGTTGCATGCCTAAGTAATTATTCTCATTTCTGAGTGTGACATTAGATTTCTGTATGTGAAAGTATTTGGGTGCCATTTCCAGTTTTGTAACATTCCAAATCCTCATTCCAGTCACCAGTTTTCCCTGGGTTAGGACATTATCAGCAAGTCTCACAGGAACATGCAAGTATTGATTAACGACAACAAATCAGATTAACCAGGGTTGCCTGGGTTTTTTCCACAGGAATCTTCAGATTGGCATCACTGAATGTTTCTTTCTCCTCTAAGTTAGGATGAAAACAGTGTAATAAATAATTTATACAACATAGTGAGGAGAACTAGGGAGATGAGTGTGTGCAGACGAGGCTGCAATACCTTATTAACTAACTCTGTCTTCTCTTTCCTCTCTCTTGTAGCTGGTTCTGCTTGAGGGTGCTCTCCTGCTCTGTCTGTACTTTTCTATTGGTAGTGGGTGATGTCACAGCAGCTCTAACACTCACAGCCTGGTACTCTACGCGGTGTGTATCACTTGGTTTGCTCTGCATGTTTCTCTGTACTGCATGGGGTGGAAGGGAGCTTTCATTTTATGCTGCTCATCTCTTGTGGCACTTCAGGGTGAAAACACAATTAGTATGTGTTATGCTTCGGTTGTATAGATTATTTAAACTCCATATTTGCTTTCATTCTGATGGCTTTCTTCCTTGTAGAAGCACATAGCTGCCATTCCCATGCATGCTTACAGGGCTTTGTGTTTGCTCCTGCAGCTGCTGATTTGCTGTGTGTACAAGCTTCTTGTTGCTCGTCATAGCACCATCTGGGCAGCAGGACCTAGCGGACTTGAAATTGGGCTGAGAGACAGCAATAGTGAGACAGCTATGCTCAGTACTCAGACTATTTGATCCCAGAAATCTCCTGCATGCCCGAAGAGCCACACCCCTTCTCCCTGAGAGAAGCCCCTGTGATGTACTGCAGCTGTCTGGTGGACACAGCTCTCTTCAAATGCAGCTCATTCCAGTACCTGATTGCCTTAGGCAGGCAGAATACTTTGAAAAGTGCAGTGGATTTGAGGTTCTCTAAGACTGTTTGGATTTAGGTGCCCATATGTCACAGAACTTGACCCCTCCTTAATCTCAAGGGCTCTTCAAAAACTCTTGACTACCAGCTACATCCTGTAACAGCAAAATTAGTGTGCAGGGTTAACAAGCTTTTCTGTAGAGTACCAACTGACCCTACACAAGTCTGTTTCCGAGGGCCTTCAAGCTGGGGTATTAGTGCATAGGACCCCCCTTTTGGGTCTTTGCACAGGGGTGATTGAGCAGTTAAGCTATATTGATTTATAGGAGCCCTTTTGATGCATTAGTTCTCCATATGATCAGTCAGAAAAAACAGATCCTCTTACTTTGCTCTAACTCTAATGCAACACTAATATATTTGGAGTCACGTAGGCAGGAGAGATTTGCTGCTGTCAGCGTAGCCTTTGACACTCTCTAGGCAAGTGTTTGCTGTCTTTAGAAGTGCAGCCTAAGGAATAATCTTTACCTGGCTGCTATGGGTCTAATATTTTCATTTATTTATACCCTTTTCAGTGCACTTTAATTTATTTACAAATGGTAGCAAATTGCAAGTGGCAGCCTGAGTAAGTAACTCACGAGTCAGTACTTTCATTTTTCTTCTCTAGTCTAGACTGCTAATAATGTAAGTTGTTGAAACCCTGGGTAAATAATTGGGAGTGCAATCAACAGCAAGCAAGTATTTATCTGCTAATAAAGCATTTGAAATGCAGGAGTCTGTCTTTGTCCAAGAGTTCTTAAAAGGCAGTTATTGGTCCTGCTGCTGTTTCTGCCTAGCAATTAGGATTTTTATGGTCACTAATTGTACATCTGAAAATTTATGCAGTTTATTTTCTGCCTGTGTTTTTCTTTACACAGAGAAAAGAAGCACAGTATTTAAGGTTTTAAGGAGGTTAACATATTTTCTGCACAGAGATCTCTGTAGCTCCTTAGAGATTTGTACCATTTATAGAACCCAAATTTTCTAGGTTCTCTCATGTGGCATCAAGGGCTTACAGCTCATTAAGAATTTTCTGAATGAGATCTTTGTCATATTCTTAGGATGTGACTTGAAAGTTTTATACAAGCTCAGTCATCAGCTATGACTTTTATTGCTGAAGCTGATACTGCTTCAGAATCTGTATGAGAAGAGGTGCTTTTAATTTTTCCTGCTGCTGTTGGTGATGCTTTTCCTTACAACAGAAACTCACATTTTTATTCTAAAGGGAACTTATTTTGGAATTTAGTTACAGTAGCTTACATCTTGTAATTTTCTTCCTCCTGCATCCCTACTTGATTCACTTTTTAAAATTGGTCCATGGAAGCCTCCAGCCTTTCGGGCCCCTAAGAGCTAATGGCTATGTCATAGCACAGTCACATGTGAGAAGGAGCTGGTTTAGCTGCAGAGAATGAATTGCCTGAAAGATGGTCCCCTGTGGGGAGTGATTGAGGAAACTTGAGTTCCTGCTCTGTAGCACCTCTAAGGAGTCTTCTCCATTCATTAATCCCTGTCACAATTGGAGTCTTTTTTTCTTTTTCCGAATGTGGAGCATATTCTCCTCTGAGGTGTATTTGGAGCTGTGTCAGTCAGGCTGTTCTGCTCTAGCATAAGGGCAGTGATAATTAGGAGATAGGTAGCTGCCTTTAAGAATATATAGCTAGAAATGCCCCTTGCTTCAACCCCCATGTATGCTTTCCCCAAAATGGGACTAATGCCTTTTTCTGCGAAGTCCCACTTCTTTCACCTTCCCTCTAAGGAGCCTGTGAGCACTCCAGGGAGGAAAGACAACAAACAGAGCTGTCTCCATCTGTGCAAAGCAGGGAAGCACAAAAGCAGAAACGTGCAAGTTGGCTGCACATGAGCAGTTTAGGTCCAGAAAGTCTGGCTGTGTTTATGTGTAGCTGTGCCAGGACTAAATCACGCTGAGATGTAGCAGGTGAGTCACACAGTCCTGTCCTGCCTTACATAGGCTTCCCGTGGATCATACTACCCTTTTAGATGGTGGTGATTCTCCTCTGCAGAAACCAATGCACCCTTTGAAGGTTTTATAGACTTTTAATAATCTAGCAAAGCATAGGGTCTCTGAAGCTGACAGCTTGGTCTATATTTGACTCATTTGTGACACCTGGAAAACCCTTTGGTGGTTTTTGGTTTTCTTGTAGAATCTCAACAGAAGTTAAATCAATACACGGATGAGAAAAGTGACTTCTGCTTATGGGTCTGAAAACATGAAAGGCTCAAATGGTTGTTCTACGTAAACATTAGGAGATTCATACATGGTAACACACTGTTTCCAATGTGATTTCGTATCACCCTGATTCCTTCCAACAGCAACTCCCTAAGAGTTAACAATGAACTGCACAGCTGCTGGCAGGTTATTTCCCATGAAATTAAGGTTTATGTCATTTGGTTTGGGTCTGTTACTTCTGCCCCAGTGGTTTTCAGGCGTGTTGGGTGATTTCAACCATGTATGACCAAAGTAGGGAGACCTCGGGGCTCATGAGGAGTTTCCAAGAACCTTTGTGAGAACATGCATCTTAGTATCTATTAATAACCCTCTTTGGGGAACTTAACAGTATATGGCCACATTAATTACCAAAGAATCAGTGCAGGATAGAGAACTGATAAATGTAAGTTGTGGAAAACACATCAGTCAAGAGCATGCATCCTCTGAAGGCACCGAAGCACAAAATGCAAAGCTTCAGGAAAGCAGAGTTTGGTAGTACCAGTGTTTATGGAAATCCTCGTTGATAAATGGAAAGCAAAGAAAGTCTGGCAGCAGGAAGAATCACTCCTGATTTGCACATCAAGGGACAGTTTCTAGGGACTGAACTCTTAGTGCAGAACATTACCTGTTGTTGAATTACAGGAGCTGGAGAAAATTGTGCCTCTGTGCTCATCTCAGAGGTGCTCCAAGTAGTTTAGTAGTAAATGGTAGTAAACTAGTTACTTACTTAGCTTTAGGGAAAGAAAGTTAAAGGCATCATTAAGGCTTATGTTGCTAATTTTATACTCTTATGAAAGCCATTGAAATGATGTTCACATTACAGATCTGTGGAAGCAGAGGGGAGTTTTTGCTGCATGCACCATGGAGATGGAAGTAGGGTTTTAAATGGAATGCTTTATAACCCTGCCAGAGAAGACATAGGGCAGAAGCTATACCCCATCTAGCTGTTTTCTGAGGAGTTCTTTTCCCTGCGCTAAGAGGCAAGCAATGCTGTGTGCTTTCCATGGATGATGTTTGATTTTGGCTTTTTCATTTGCATTATTAGTGAACAGCTGCATGAAAGACTGTTTCACTGGCTACCATGCTGCAATCATCAAACCCATTTCAACTGCAATTGCACTGTCTGCATCTAAAAATATTTTCCATATGTACTCCTGTAATTTAAAAATGAAAACTGTTTTCATCTACTGTCTGCTAAATTGAAGAAGGAGGATGTGTTTCCATTCACTTGAAAAAAAAAGTGGACACAGCTATTTTCTTATACTATTAAAAAAAATATAAAAAGAAGTTATCTCTTGTCCTGGTAAAGACAAAAAGTTCCATATGTCTGTGGTGAGAAAGATTGTGTTCCTCATTCCCTCCAAAGCCATATCTTTTTTTTAAATATATTTTTTGAGCACATTATTATTTGCTCAGTGAAATTAGCTTTGAAGAGGGATGAAAACCCTTGTCAGAGCATACTTATGCAAAAAGATCAAAGGAATAAAATATAAATTCTCTCCAAGGTGATCATGTGGGTTTTTTTCCTTTTTGAGCAGGGAAGCCTTGGATTAATTACTTTAAAATAAAATCAGTGGATGGAAAGGAAGTCTTTTCAAAGAACACTGCAGTTTGCTTCTTAGAGTGAACAGAGTTTTTTAGCAGAGTGACTAACCATGTGCTTTTTTGTTTTTAACCTCTGACCTGTGCCCTCCCTACCCCTGTACCTAACCCTTTCCATTTGCCCTGGTCAGTTAACAGGCAGGAGCATTTGAAAACAATCATGGATGACTATGATATCAGGTCTGCTGCCAGCATTTTAGCATCTGTTAAAGAGCAAGAAGCTCGTTTTGAGCGGCTTACCCGTGCACTTGAGGAAGAGCGGCGCAATGTCTCCTTGCAACTTGAGCGTGCCAATCAGCCAGCAGACCGCATGAGCATTTGCAACATTGGCAATGGGCAGCCACTGGCAACCGCCTGGCAGCAGCTCGTACTGCAGGTAACAGCCTGCTCATTTTACCTGTTGCTAGAGTTCACCTATTCCAGAAAGTCAGGTGCATCTTGTTTGTTGTCACCATTTCATTCTGTCTTCTGATATTCCAGAGGTGGTGTGCTTCGTCAATTAATTTGGTAGCTCAGACTTCAGAGCCTTGGCTTAGAGGATGCTTTTACTTCCTCTTAGCTCATGGGATACTTTAAAAAATGTATGCATCCTTGAGCATTAAACCTTGAAGAGAGATCTCCACACTCCCCTTGCTGTAATTATGGTGATGTGCTGGTGATTGAAAAAGAAGGCTGAATCATAATCTCCATAGCAAACAAAATTTCCATTAGAAATAGTTGGACTTTGAATAGAGGGAACAGCATGAAAAGAAAGGATTTCCCTCCTGCATAGTCTTTTTGTTTGTGGAGGGAGGACTTCATAATTCGTTTCTCATGTTTATTGGGTTGATAGACTTTATTTTATTGATGCAAACTGGATTTGTGATAGCCTTGGATTTCCAAATATTGTTTTGCTTGCTATGTGTTCTTTAACTATTTAAATGTGCAATGATAAACTACTTACATCTCTAAATTACTTAAGCTTGCAAATCACTCTGACATGCAAGGTAAGTCATGCAGAAGCAATAGCACCATTTGTGAAGGTCTGTTTCCTCAGAAAACATTGCTCAATTCAGAGAGAAACTCCAGGCTGTGGGCATTCTAAAAGTTGTTTCCCAATTATACCAGACTGTTTTACAATTATACTTGCATCGAGCTGTGTTCAGGCAGACTTTGCATTAGGTTATGTTAGCAGTTTTCCTGTTAAGAGCTGCCATGTTTCTGGACGTATGGATGCTTGAATATAGGACTTCATGTGAAAGGAGCAGCTTCCCCTGGCTAGGCTGAAAGTCTGGTAGGAGCTGTAGGTTGTTATCCTCAGTTGGGCTAGGGAGAGAAAGAGGGAGATGTGCTTATGTATTTTTTTATAGAAAAAGGACAAGTTCACCTTCACTTTTTCTCAATGACTTTGTGCAAAGTGCCTGATTAATAGCTCCGGAATGAAATTCCTTATCCACAAAACTGATGAAGCATGAGTTTTCTGCAGTGTTATGGCTTAAGGTCTAACGACTTCCAAGAAAACTTCATAAAAGAGCTTAAGTTACTGGGCTCTACATGACTCTTATGGAGAAACAGCCCCTGTAAGTGACCCCAGCCTCAATGTGTGTATACTCAGCTCATTGCCACTGTGTGAGGGGAGCTTTAGTTCATAAATAGTTAGTGTTGAGGTTTTTAGAGCAGCTTGTATATGAAATAAAATGATTGCATAGCTATATATGCACAGTTAAGAATTAATGTAAGGTTATTTGTGTGAATTTTCATCAAGTGTACTGAGAGCCAAATTCTTGTCTGACTTACTGGAATTAATTAAATCTGTTTAAATGAAAGATGGAAGCTGTACATTCAGTCTTATGCAGAATATACAATGATTTCATCTTCACTCCTGTACATTGCGTTTCATTAAGAGTACACAAGCAAAAGGCACTCTGTATTCCGCTATCTGCACAGATGCTCACACACTGTAGTCAAATGCAGCTCTCTGAAGCTGTTTCACTGAGGACTGATTTCTGCTTAGCACCCAATTCAACCTTCTGTTGTGAGTGATAACAAAATAACTCAAATAGTAGCTTTTGCATTTGAAATTTATATAATATTTAAATATATTATGCATAATCTAGGTAATCTGAGTACAGTTGGGCAAACTGTGGAGCCTTGGCAGTCCTCCAACTGTTTCCAGAGAGATTGTGGCACTCCCTGCAGCCAGAGCCTTGGCTAGCTACGTGCTCCTGGGGAAGCTCGGTCTGAGCCGATGCATCCCTTGTAGCAAGTGCAGAGGAGGACATGCCCTTTCTGCGAGTGAACACCATGCTTGAGCCTCCTCGCTCCCGCGGAGCTTGCTAGTTTGCCTTTGGTCCTTGAGAGAGATTTGGGCCTTCCCGCGCAAAGCGCCGCCCCACGCCCCGCTCCCGGCGCTCCCTGGGGCCGTTCCAGCTGCCCGCTCTGGGTGAGCGCAGCGCCCCCTCGCGGCCGTCCCAGCCCTCCCGCGCTTTGCGAGCGGTTCCCCTGGGGCTGCGGCTCAAACTCTGCCTGTCCGCTGCCAAAAAAGTCTCCGGTCTAGCTCGGTCTGGCATGATTTGATCTAGCACGCAGCCCGTAGTGATGCTGCTTCTGAGATGTCACCTCGACCGCTCCGAAAAGGGTGACTGAGTTGGTTTAAATTGGCATGGCTCCATGGGTTTCAGAGAAACTTTGCCAAGGCTGATCAGTTGGGGAGCTGAATAAGGTTTCCATTCAAAGTTTGTTTCCTCGTTGGTACACACTGACGATTTCCATTCCTTTAACGTCTTATAACCAAAATAAAGCACAGCATTCAGTAAACCTCTTTTGCCCACAAAAGGTGTGATGATGCCTTCTCTAGCTGGGTCTAGTTAAGAGGCATCTCTGTCCATGGTGGGGAGAGGTTGGAGTAGATCATCTCTGAGGTCCCTTCCAACCTAAACCATTCCGTGGTTCTAAGGGAATACAGCAATTGTTTAAATACAAATCGGGGG
>WBNM01007372.1:369062-386687 GCA_013399055.1 Ramphastos sulfuratus
GGGGGGGGGGGAATAAAGTGAGGAAGTTTTTGAGTCAGTCTTTATTGTTATCACGATTATTCATTTGTTAAGAGGTATGGTAATAAACACAGGCTCAGAATTCTCTATCCTGTTCAATAACTTTCACACTTCTATAACTAGTAAAAGCTTATTTATATATATCTCTCTCCAGGTCTGACATGTATTTGAGCAAAGCTTTTCATAAATTGGTATCTAGTTCTGGTGCAAATGTTCCTTAACTTTGTCTTTAACCAAGGTGTTAACAAAATAGAGCTAAAAGGAAAAAACTTAGAAGAAATAACATACTAGTTTGTTGGGTTGTTTTCTGTTAATGCTCTAACCAAAAAAAGACCTGCAAACCACCTGCCAGCAAATAATGCCCCAAAAGGCCATCCTGAAATGTCAGTAATTGACCAGGTTATTAAAATCCATTCTTTCTTCACTTTACAAATGTGATTATACCTGCTCAAGGAAAATCAGCTTATGGGGAAAAGCTCCTAGTTACAATTTGGATTATTTATATTTCAACTTAGGTGCCAGAGCAAAAACACCTGTTTAAAAACTACAAAACCACTTTCCTTTAAAAAAAAAACAAAAAAACCCCACCAAAACACCAACCCAAACTTTTGACAGGTATTTCATAACTAGAATTAAGTATCAATATTCTTCAGTCTTTATGTTAATCTGAGGTACCTGTGACTGCTGCCAAAAATGACATTCTGTGAATTGAGGATTGGTTTCAAGTAAACGGTGAACTCTAAAGCACACCAGAACACATGGTGAGAATTAAAAAAAAAAGAAACCAGCCAAGATGACCTCAAATTGCTTTTCTGAGAAAATCCCATCAAGTTAACCTTTCTGAGTTACACTTTGAGCAACAATAACTCTTCTGTCTGTATTTCATTTAAGATTCTCTGCTTCATGCTGACATAGTGCAGACTGTTAGAATATAGAGACTGGTTCCAGTGCTTTGATAGGACATGAGTGCAGTAACATCGTGTATGTGTTTGAATAAAAATGGGTTCTGAGCTGCCCTGAGTCGTTGCTTTACCTTCTTTTCTCTTCTCCCATTTCCTACAGAATGCAGTTCCATCTTTGCATGTAAATTTTAATGTAATTAGTTCTAGTTTGTGGTACCTCTTGGCTTCTGTTATTGTATAACATATTTGTGCTCATATTATGGGACTGACAGCATGGAAAATTACTCTTTCTTTTTTTTTTTTTTCCTTGCCTTACAGGTAAGGTCAGGTACAGACAACAGTGCTGTTGGTTCATGACAGCTCCCTAGTGTTACAGTACTGTTTCCTGTTACAATGCCAAGTTTCCAGAAAAAAATCTCATCTGTAGTTAACCCATGAATGTTCTGCTGGTCCTGAGCAGAATGCAGAATATTGGGAAGTATTTTAGGGAGAGTCCTAATTCTGTTACAAAACCAGCTGAAGCCATAGGTCCTGAGTGATCTGGTATAGGTGATCCTGCTCTGGCAAGAAGGTTGGACTGGATGAGCTTTTGAGGTCCCTTCCAGCCCCTGACATTCTGTGATTTTCTGATTCTGTGGAATGTAAGTTCTGATTCAGGGATGCAGTACAGTTCTGTGTCAGTCTTTGATATCAGGGCTGTTCTCCAGCCAGCTGCTGGTGCTCTCAGCTCCCCTCCCCCTGTAACTCAGCTCTTGCACTCTTTTGGCCGGCAGCTCGCTGTGCAGTTGCACATGCATCAGCTATGCCATCAGCCTGATCCTGTGGATTCACTACCTATGAGTGGTCTTACTGAATTTCTAGGAATGACCTGGGTCAGGTTTCAGCTTCTGCATATCTGCAACTGTTCCAAGGTTCCAGGGAGGAAGGAGGAGGGGACATATGGGAATATGACTCCCATGGGAGAATGAATTCTTAGATCAGAATTCAGTGTGAGATGAGAGATATTTTCGGTACCCATGAATCCCAACACTGCTAAGAACTGGACCAAAGGCCATTACTCAGCTACTTTTCATGTTGATGTGTCCCCCATGTATGAAGTGTGATCCTTTTCCTGGCTTCTGCTGAAGATAAGAGTGGAGTCCAACTTGGAGGCTGCAGTTTTTGCCACCTCTCTAATAGACATTGTCCCATCTCTGTAAAAGCACCAACTCTTGTGTTACAGTGAGAGTTAGGATTTTTTGCTGACAGCTCAGTAACAATGGAAACTGGAAGCAGGGAGGTGACATTTCTCAGGGCTGAGTACTGCAGATGACATAAGACAGTGTTGCCGAGCCAGCCTGCACCTCAGAGGAACTGAGCCAGAGTAGGAATTACTGCAGGTGTTTCAAATAGAGACTTTCCAAAGTGAGAGTGGCATTCTTGCACTGCTGTGAGCTTCTCCTGTTTGCCTTTCTGCTGGGATTGCCCAAATTCCAAAAGAAATCCTAGAACCTGCTTCTTGTGTTCCAGGAGAAATGTTGTTAGCACAAGGCTAAAAAAAAAAAGAACTTGTGCAACAGCATCATGGTATATCTCATACAAGAGCCTCTGAAAGATGGACTCAGGTGGTATTTCTGTGAGAATTTCTATGTCCTGGTCCTTGTATTTCTTGTTATAGCTTCACCCTGTGATTATTCTTCAGGTTTCATTTAAGGCCTTAGATGGTAAAAACATGGATACAAAAGTGATCGGGAATATTTCCATCAGTTTCAGCAACAACTGAGAGGATTTGACCAGCTGCATCAGAGGCCGTGAAGTGCATTCCAGAAGAGATGTATTTGATAAGCAAGCTATCTACAACCCAGTTATTAGAGTTTTTTGGGGCTCAGATCTGCTGGCATGCAGCAGAATCCACTCCAAATCTGATGAAGTATTTGCATAAAGCTTTGTCAGCAAATCTTATTTAAAGTGTAGATCCCACAGGATTCATTAAAAAATTTAAAAGAGGGAAGAACCCTGCAACTGGGAAACTGACTTTCTGTATGGTAAGGAAAGAAGGATTTTAATCTTTCCAACACAGTGTTTGGTTTTTTCCCCCAAAATTTAGTTAAGTACATACTTTACATATTTACATGTGCAGATTGCAAATGAATCTTTAAGCTCCAAGATGCCTGCGTTGGCAGAACTCTCACTTTCTATCATCAACAGTACCTCACTTACATGTCTCACACTTCATCTCTTAAGTGTGTGCTCTGCAACTCAGATGGTAACTGCTGAATTCCAAAGTGCCACCTAATGTTTGTCAGCAGGACAGCAACTGTCTTATGTTAATGGTTTAGTCTCAGCACCTCAGAAATATTCTTGTAGTTTCACTGGCCTTGAATTCTCAAGTTCTTTTGTTTTGTATGATTTTTTTAATTAACTGAGATTTTTGAGGAAAATGAAAGGTAAGGATTGCATTACTTTGTTTGCCAAGGTTTGTGAAAGAAGAATTTTCCACAACTGTTAACCTTCCTGGCCTGGAACTATGCCAGGTTTAAATTAAAATTATTAAATTTGAATAACAAATGTACAGTTTCATAATAATTTTCTATTATTTTATGTTGCTTAACTAACAGAACTATGCTTTGTTCCATAAGTGCTCTTGTAATACCCCACCTCGAATACTGTGTCCAGTTCTGGTGTCCCCATCATAAGAAGGACATGGAGCTTGTTGGACCAAGTCCAGAGGAGGGCCACAAAGATGATCCAAGGGTTGGAGCACCTCCGCTATGAGGATAGGCTGAGGGAGCTGAGGTTGTTCAGTCTGGAGAAGAGAAAACTCCAACGGGGACCTTAGAGCTGCCTTCCAATACCTGAAGGGATCCTACAGGAAGGCTGCAGAAGGACTTTTCATAACAGTAGGACAAGATGGGATGGTTGTAAGCTGAGGGAGAGCAGGGTTAGACTGCTTAGGAAGAAGTTCTTCAGTACCAAGGATGGTGAGACTCTGAAGTAGGCTGCTCAGGGAGGTTGTGGGTGCCTCCTCCCTTGGGGTGTTCAAGGCCAGGATGGATAAAGCCTTGTGCAGCTGATTCTAGTTGAGAGGCTTCCCTGGCCATGGTGGGGAGGTTGGAGTAGATGATCTCTAAGGTCCTTTCCAACCTAAGCCATTATGAATATATTCTGCTTGCAGTGTGTACTGTATTAGGTAAGAGGCTGTTCTTTGCCTGATGTCTCACAGTGTTGCAAGATCAGTACCTATAACTGCAAGTGATTATTAAAAATGGCTTAAACCACGAACATTCAAATGTAAACATGAAAACATTAAAATGTAAAATCAGGTTTAGCAGGAATTTTTAAAAAATACTTTCAAGTCCCATTTACCACATTAGTTCCTTGATGATTAACTTGCAAACCTCTTATATTTTAACGTTGTCATTTATTTTTCATGTTCTGCTGCTTGTTTATTTCTCAGCTCAGCAGAACACAATTCATTGTCCTGGCTTTTTAAGGATATTTAATTCTCTTACTTTTTGGTTCCCAAGCATACTCTGTACTAGTTCAGATGAGATGTGCAGGAAGAAAAGATTTTAAAGCTTCACAAACCCTTTTTGCGCTGTATCTCTCAATTTTATGAAAAGATTTTGTTCCTAATACAGGCCTTGATCCGTATGCGTACAAGCGAGGCAGGCTTTTATCCCTACAAGGCGTTGCACAGGAGCTAGTTGGTCTTTGTAAGCCTCTACCCTTGCAGAGCCACATGGAACTGCAAGAATGTTTTCCAGAAAGTTTAAAACCAACAAGCAGGCAAAGAGGCAATTTCCCCTTCCCTTGAGCCCTTTGGGCTTTGGAACTGAAGGGTTCAACCTGTCTTTTAAAACAAAAAACGCGCTACAGTTCCATTTCAGCTGTCTCCAGTTTCTCTAAACTCTTTTAAACTAATGCAGAAAGGGCCCAAAATGAATGTTGGTTTATGATGACATTGATAAATTACTGAGTCTTTTGCTAGTTTAGGCCATCTTATTAATGGCTCAAATTAGACTCTTGCTCGCTTTGTCACAAATGTGGAGTAATTCACTGAAGTCATCACTGTGACTGAGAACAGTGGTCAATAGATGGCCATGGGCATCCTGAGGCTGCATGCCAAATATAATTAAAGACTTTGATTTAATNATGACTGTTAAGAGTTCATTTGAGGAACTTAATCTAAAATGTATCTGTAGCTGCTGACGGAGTGGCATTTTTAGACTACTGTAGTTAAAGATTGAAAAGAACTATTGCCTTCATGTTTCTAGCCCATCTAAATTAGCTCTCCTTCCTCTTTGCAGTCTGTTTTTCATATGTAAATATTTCAGGTACAAGAAAATTTCTGTGGAATAAGATTTCACACACAGCCCTTAATTCTTTCTTCAGAAGAAAGTCCAAACAGCTTCAGGTTTTGTTTTGAGTAGGCTGATAATTGCCATAAAAATGGGATGAATGTACAGACAGCTATCAATCCACTACGTAATGGCAAACCACATTTTTCCTCTCTGAATGAAAGAATAATGTGTTAAGCTGGTATCGATTGTAAGATGTGTCTTGAAATACAGCACCAATCATCTGGAAAATCCCAAACCCCAAACAAAATCTAAGGAATGAAAACTGGTTAATACCAGGTCTTTCATTCCTGCAATTCTTTGTTTTCCTTTCCAATAACTACTGCTGGCACACTACCAGCCCTCAACTGGATTTGTTTTCCTTGCTGTTGCCATTCTGTTAGAAACGTAATGCTATTTTAATATTTTTTTTCTTAAACTGGAAGAGATTTTTCTATTTTTATCCCTGTAAAATGTAGTTGATTCTTATCTAAATGAAGCCACTGGGAAGAAACATAGGTCATTGCTTCAACTGCAGCCTATACGCAGTGACATGTAGCTTCCTTTGTCCTTTATTTCTAATGTAAGCAGCATTGTCACCAATCTGTCCTTGTTTCCATCTTGTCGTATGACAACTTGGATGAAATGGAGTTGACTGATAATAGATGAAGCAAGATGGAAGCTCTATTTGTATACAAATGAAAATTCCTGAATTTACTGAAATGCCTAATGGTGCCCCTCTACAGAAAGTGTCTGGTTCCTCTTTGCCATATTCTTTTCAGCCCTTGGATCCTTTAGACCTCTTCTTTATTACTGGATTCTTCAACAAGGACGACACAAAATCATCCTCCATTTATAGACAAGTACTCCCTGTTTGAGCCCATCTAGCTTCATAGATTCATGGAATGGTTTGGGTTGGAAGGAACCTCCAAAAATCATCTAGTCCAAACTCCCTGCAGTCAGCAGGTACATCCTCAGGTTGCTCAAAACCTTGTCAAGCCTGACATTGAATATGGAATTATAGAATGGTTTAGGTTGGAAGCAACCTCAAAGATCACCCAGTTCCAACCCCCTACCATAGACAAGGACACCTCCCACTAGTACAGGTCACTCAAGGCCTCATCCAACCTGGCCTTGAACATCTCCAGGGAGGGAGCAGCCACAACCCCCCTGGGCAACCTGTTCCAGTGTCTCATCACCCTCACTGTAGAGAACTTCTTCCTGACATCCAGTTTAAATCTCCCCTCTTCCAATTTAAACCCATTGCCCCTTGTCCTGTCATTGCAAGACCTTGTATATAGTCCCTCCCCAGCCTTCCTGTAGCCCCCTTCAGATACTGGAAGGCTACTCTAAGGTCTCCTGGAAGCCTTCTCTTCTCCAGGCTGCAGAGCCCCAATTCTCTCAGCCTGTCCTCATAGCAGAGCTGCTCCAGCCCTCTGATCATCTTCGTGGCCTCCTCTGGACTCACTCCAACAGTTCCATGTCCTGTCTCCGCGGATGCAGCCTTAACTCCATCCGTGGGCAACTTGTCGCAGTGTTTCACCACCCTCACGGAAAAGAACTTATTCCTAACATCCAATCCAAATCTCTTCTCTAATTTCAAACCACTGCCTCTCATCCTGTCCCTACAGGCCTTAGGAAACAAGGCCTTCTTGTAGGCCCCCGTCAGGCCTCTATTGAGTCTCCCTAGAATTCATCTCCATTTCTAGCCTTGAATTATGAAGGCAAAAAAAGATTGTGAAAAAGATGTTGATGGAAATGTAAGAAAAATCCTGGTGGATCTGTTTTACTAGAGTCATGCAACCATTTTGGAGCACATAGAGCTGCTTTGAAAGGGCTCCTGGAACTTTCCCAGTAGGTGTAAAAATGATGGAAATGCTTAAGAGGAAAAGACTCCCTCCACTGTTCTGTGTTCATTTGTCTGTGTTAAAATCATGACAGTAGGGCACAGTGACACATCCTGGTGTACTTTAGATCTCTTACTTGTTTATTTACGGCACGAAAGTCAGAGAGCAACAATAAAATACCCTTGGCATGGAAGCACCTATATGAATATCTAATTCTGAGAGTTGCCATAGGTGATGATGGTGCTTTTGCCTATATGGTTAGCTGGGATTCTTGATTCATCTTGTGCATTCTTGCTCCGTTGGGTTTATGGAAGCTACATATCACCCAAGCCATATGTTATGTTTCCAGGCAGAGCTGTAAACCATTTCATTTTTACTGCCTCTGAGAGCAGATCAATCTATAGTGCAACACTCGTAATGCAGAATTTTTTAAGTATAATAGTAGAAAATGAAAAAAAAAAGAGAGAGAGAGAGAGAAAGCTTGGCCCAGATACTATACTACTCCATCTTCCAGAGAATTAAATCTCTTCCTATTTATAAATTTTTAATTTCTCAGAAGAAAGAAGGTTTTCTCTTTACTTTTGCAGCTGGGGAAAAAATGTGACAGATTAAGAAATTAAAGTTTGTTATTTAAAAAAAAAAAAAAAAAAAAAAGGCAAGGGGCAGGGGGAATAGGGAAGAGAGGTTGTGATGTAGTCAGCAGTCTGGTGCTAATGGATAGAGGTTTCCTTGCCAGAATTTGGGAGTTCAGTGTAACCTTAGAGATCTAATCCATAACTCTTATTTAGGTAATTAGTTCTTTTACTTCAGCATTGCCAAATCCAAGCATTCAGAATTACACTGGTAAAATATTGCAGGTGACTGAAAAATAAGGGGACTTGAGATGGATTTTGCCTTTTTTATCTCCCCCCCACCAAAAATCTTTGGCTTTGATTTGAAACATTTTAAAAATATACTTTATGATCAGAAGGGCTACACATTATGTTTTTAAAAGAAAAATTATGTTTTCAAATAACAACCTGACTCCAGAAGGTGGGACTTCAAAATGAGAAACAGTAATCTTGCATGGCTTGCACAAATATCTGTGGGTTTACAACATGAGAGACTTCTTATGTGAGTTGAGAATTGGCAAGGCCATCCAGGAAGGTTTTCCACTCGGTCATTTTGCATGCAAGAGTAGCTACTTCAGTGCCCTATGGAAACAGACTTCATAACGTTTTTTTCTTTGACAGTGTATAAAGGCCTGGCACATAGCCACATGCATGCCTAAATTGAATGGTACTTTTCTGTACCAGCATAACCTCAACAAAAGTTGAGCTATTTTAGGTTGTTAACTGAAGAAAAGTTGAACAAGGAGAAGGCAGGGAGAGTGCTAGGAAGGAACATTTTACAACGGCTTATGGTAATAGAACAAGAGGGAATGGCTTTAAGATTGAGGAGGGGAGATTTAGGCTGGAGATTAGGAAGAAATTATTTACAGTGAGAGTGGTGAGACACTGGAACAGGCTGCCCAAAGAGATTGTGGATGTCCCCTCCCTGGAGGTATTCAAGGCCAGGGTGGATGAGGTCATGAGCAACCTGGGGTAGTGGAAGGTGTCCCTGGCCATGACAGAGGGAGTGGAACTGGATGCTCTTTAATGTTCCTTCCAACCCAAACTATTCTATGAATCTACGAGTCTGTGAGTGTTGTACAAAAGTACAAAAAGTGTTCCTTTTGCCTTGGCCTGTAAGTATTTTATTAACAGCTACTACCAGTTTACTCTAAATTATGCCACTGTAAATAGACTCAGAGCAGAGTTTTTTCCCTCCAATGAAGCAAATACTTTGCTTCAGGTAAATGTTGTAGGAACATCTACCATTGTCCTTGTCAACATTTGTGGCATTTATCTTTAAACAAATCAGGATCAGAGTTGGGTAACGTAGCTCTGCCCTTTTCTCTGCCCCTAAAATACAAGGCCTCAGTGCTAATATTCAGCTGGAATGCTAACACTGGCAGTAACAGGAAAGCTGAAATTAGGATTAAATGTGTCTGAAACATTCCTTCCTGTCTTACATGTCAGCATAGGAGATGCCACCTTTTCACATTGATCTGGGAGGATTGATATTAATGAACATGTTAATTATGTTGACACTGGAAGCATGTTTTAGAATTTTTAGCGAATCTGAAGATGGGCTGAAAAGATGCTTTTGTGCAAAGGTGCCTATTCTGATAATTAAGAAGATTAAGTTTAATGTGCCTTTGTTTCTGCTGGTGTTGCTGTCTGACTTTCCTTGTTTTCCAGGGATAGTCTCTAATTTGATTCCAGTAGCTTTTAGTCCCTAATTACCATTGTTCGGCCACCAGCTGTTCCAGTGGTGTATTTTTTTTATTGCTTTGGTTTGCTGCAGGAACTCAGTACCAAGAGGAAAACCAACCACTGCTCCTCGGCTGGTGCTGCAGGCAGTTTGGTTATGTAGCACTGGGGAAGGACTTAGCTGGCTGCCTCTCAGACCTAGTCAACAGCTTACATCTGAAGGGCGAGGCTTTAATTCCAGTGCTGGGACCCTCCTGCCTCTGTGGTGGGTCCAGGGGGCAGAAATAGCTTCAGGTTTAGTTAAGATGGGTTTACGCCTACTTTGGTCTTTCTTGTAAGGCTTCATGTCTTAGTGTATTTATTAACATGTCCCCTTTTTTATTGTATTGTCTTGGAAAAGGCAGGAAGAAGGATCAGATCCTAGAATAAGAAGTGTGGGAGGCTCTCCTCCTTCCCAGCGATTTCATGGAGGTTTGCAGCCTGGCTGCCTGATCAGAGACATTAAAAGCTGGGTACTTCCAATTTACTGGCAGTAAATGGATGTGAAAAATCATGCCGTGAAGACCTAGTTTTTGTGCCAGGATGTGGTGCAAGGTGTAGCACGTCTGGCATTCATTTTTGGTAATGAGTAACTTAGCAAGACGGTATTTTAATGAATGTGGGACTGGTTTGTGGGAAGGTGAATGGTTTTAGAAAATGAGGCCAGTTGTGGTTTGAGCTCTAGACCTCACTGCATCTACACGAGATGGAAAAGGGAGGAGACTGATGGAAGATCCTGTGTCTCCGGTGTTCGTGCACTGGGGATGGCATTCATCTGGAAGTGAAGTGCAAAAAGTAAGCAAGCAAGAGGATTTCCTTCCTTGTGCTTTCTTATGAGACCTCTCTGGAATTCTGGAGGCAGCTGCGCTTCCAGCGCGGGCGGCATCTGACGGGCTCTGCCGCCGCAGCAACAGCAGCCAGCGCTGCGAGCGAACGGGCGCCCTGTTAGTGCCACTCTCGCTCTTTGTCTCTGCAATCCTGCGGGAGAGCTCCGCGCTGGGGGGGCGGGCCGGGGNCGCCCGCTCATCCCCTGCGCTGGAGAGAAGCGGAGGCCGGCGGGCGCTCCCCGCTCCCCGGGCGTGGCCCCGCTCCGGCTGCGGCTGCCCGTCAGTTCCGCCCCCCGGGACGGAGGCTCCCGGGCGCCGGGGCAGTGGAGGGCGAGAGCCATGTGAAAGGGACGCGTCCCTGGCGGGAACCGCCGACCAACCGCCTTCTGCCGTCGGAGCGGTGGTGGCTGGTGGTGGCTTTGCCCTGGATGGGCTCTGTCTGTAGGGAGGCAGCGGAGAGACTCCCGAGCGGCGAGGTTGCCAGTCAGGTTGCAAAAGGAGCGACCTGCACGGAGGAAAGAGGCTCTGAAGGCTGTCAGAGTAGAAGGCTGGGTCCACAGAGAGTCCGCAGGAAGCTGGAGCTGTTCTCTTGTTAGGGACCGTACAGCTGGCACCTCGCATAAATGCCTGCAGAACTCAAACAGGTTAGTACTAAACTTGTGTCCTTCCCTTCGGGCTCTGGCAGTTCTGTGCGTCCGCATGTGCAGTGGTCCTGCGGTGTGGAAAGGAGAAGGCTCTCAGGAGCTGGAAGCGTTTGTTTACTTGCGTTCTCATTTTCTAGCTAAGAACTAAAAGCAAAAGCTGAACTGCTCTTTCTGACAGAGCATTCAAGAGATTCCGCTTTTGTCTCTGTTGCATTAACTGGTGAAACACCCAAAAAAAGCAAGCCATTGTTTTCCTTGACCTCCTTGTCCTGCTCAATCAATCTAGGGAACTCTTTGACACGAACTGCTAGAAATCGTGCTTTTTAAAAAGAAAGCTTTGCCACTGTGCTTTTGTTAAATATTTGCATTTCCCATACAATGTTGCATTGCTTTCTCTTTGGTTTTGTTGTTGAACATACCAGACAGATAACTTCAGTTTTCACTCTAAATGTTACCTTAAAGGGAAAAAAAAAAAAGCCTCTTGGCTGTCATCTTAATAATTACAATGGCCTTGCAGCTCTCTGCAAAACCAGATTTCAGATATTATTCTTTACCTTGGAGTGTCATTGGTCATTGCAGAGTAAAGCTGTTGAAGGCTAGGTTTAAATAAATAGAGATCATGTAGACTCCTGTAATTCATAGGTGCTTACCTTGTTAACCTCCTTCATCTACCTTGTAAGCCTCAGGAAACCTTATAAATTCAGGTGGCGGCAGGGTAGAGCTGCTCCTCAAATTGGGATGAGATGTTGTCTTTTTCTTAGCCCTCTTCTTTATTCTCTGCCTGTGAAATTTAAACTAGTTTATTTTAAGATGAGGAAATGCAATGATAATACATCACTAGTAATACATCTATGAATTTTTTCAGGTTCAGTGCACTGGAATTGTTAGAGGTGCTTCAGTTTGGTTTGATCTTGCTGTATCCAACTTGTCTGTCTCATTAACAGAAGGCTGAATCATTTCTCAATGCAAATAGGATGTTGGTTCCTTTCAGGGAAGTAGCCCTTTCATCTGGGCCCTCATTGTCTGTTGGCAGTTGATGTACTCACTACTCTGCCTGCTAGAGGTGACCTAGTCCTGGTTGTGTGTAGGTGCTTCTGTGCTGCGCTACCTGTGGACTTCTTAGGGAGGAAGGGATTTTGATTGTGTGCACAGTCCGGTTCGTACTGCCTGACATGAAATAACTGTAGCTGTCAAATGACATGCAATGGGTTGTTGATTTTTAGATAGATAGATATAGTTAGCAGCTCTTTGGGGTTTGGGCTGTGTTTTTTCAGTACATGAAGGAAAACCTAGAGATAAGGAGCAGAATACTAACTGTAAAAAAGGTGTGTTTAATGTCTTGTGACTTGGCAATAGAGCTGTATTTTTCTCTTCTGGGATTTCTACTTTGATAGGAGGAAAAGCTTGAGTGAAAGTGAAAGATCATAGTTAATCACTTAAGGTCATGCATTTCAGTTCACTTGTAAATTCTTCTTCCGTATCAACCCAAAATCTCATGGTTTTAGTTTTTCTGCTGCCTGTCATAGTTGAGGATCAGACAGAAATACGTTATTTTATCTTTGCTGGTGGAACAGAGGATCTTGATGTATTCTGAGGACTTTTTGCAGTGTAATTCATCAGTCTGTTTCCACAGCAGTGTGTTAGAGAATGCTCAGCTTAATGAAAGGCTGTAGTTTTAAACTGAGTTGTCAGAGAAATGTATTGTGCAGTTACAGGGCCTCTAGAAAGTAATCCTTTAGCTTTAATGATCACAGTTAAGTAAGACTAAGGTAAATGGATAAAAGACTTTGAGGTGAATGACAAACCTACACCATCCATATGGATAGAAATGGGAAAGATACTGGAAGGAACTTCTGTCACATTAACTAGAGACCTGATGTGTTCAGAGACTCCTAGCACTAAAATCTAAGTAAAGACAGTTATGAAGTTGTAATTAAAAAGAACCAAGAGTAACTGTCCTTTTGGTTTCTGCTGGGAATAGTCACACTTCCTGAAGTCCTGGGCCAGAAAAGCAGCATTATACCTTAGAGCACTGGTAGAGGAAAATGCTGAACAATGGTTCTTGTTGCCATGAGTGTGCAGGGCAAGTGTCACCTCCTTGGGATTCTCACTTGGCTGCTCCCCTTCCTGCTGACAAGGGATGGAGACTGCTGAAGTTTGTGCTGAGTATCTGCAGTCTGACATCTTGCAGTGGCTTGAATGTAAGTATAGAGTTTATGAAATTCAAAAGATCTTGAAATCTGGAACTCTTAGAGTAGGTTTGGTCACTGTATGACATACAGCTTTGATCTGGATCTGAAACCTTAAGATCTGGCTTGCCTCAGGGCCATGAAGTGAGGAAGGGGAAAGGAGTTGTTTAAAGTGACTTTTACCAAAAACTCTTCAGTTCTGTATTACTGCTGCTTCAGAAAATACTTCACTAACTTTCCTAATTCAGGCACTGAACTCAGTAAGGCTGCCTGAATTCAGCACTTTGTCTCTGAAGTGTCTCACTAGAGGATGGTACCACCATGAGAGAGTGTGAAATCCTAGATCTGGCAAGATGGATAAGTGGTTAATGCATTAGTGCCATACCTCATGTGAGGCTGTACCAGTGATTGAAGTCTTGTGGAAGAAATATTCATGGAGGTGCAACATGAAAAAGCAGCATCATTTTCTAAACAGTTGCACAAGTCATATCAGAAGAAACAAAGAAGGAGGAAGCTTAATATTTAACATGGATCTTTATATGGATTCCCACATATGGTGAGCTGCGCAGTGTGGGTATAGGTCTCAACAGCTCTAAAGTGCTCTGCTACCTTGGAATAAAGAGATGCAGCAGTCCACAGTGTCAGTTCCTCGCCATCCCCAAAGCAAATCTTTTGCCAGCAGTTGTGACCACTGTAGCAGAGCTGGGCAAAGGGAATGCATTTTTTGAGACTCAGTTACTGAGCTGTTGTACTACAAACTGCCGTAGAGGCAGTAACTCCCTGCAGGAGGGTGGAAATTGTAGTAACTCTTTATGCAGTTATTGCCTAATTTGGGTGTGGAACTCACACCTGGTGATGTGCCTTTACGTCCTGATACAGAAGCTTGCACAGTGGGGTCCTTCACCATGACTGAGATGCTCTGGAGCTGCAGCGGAACGCTGTGTAGGTTGTGAGAATGGAAGTGCTCTGTTTCTGAAATGCTCTTGCAAGAACCATGTTCTTTTCAAAGCGCCATTGTGTGCTCTTTGAGCTGTTGGAATGCATTCCTTTTGTGTGTCTGTGTGTACACATGTTTATAACACAAGCAGAGCACCCCAGCAATAGTACTTCCTGAGGCCGTGTTGCGTAACCACCTGTCCCAAAAGTTGTGAGGCGAGCTGGTGCACAGGGAGAATCAGGCTGGCTGCATTTTTTGGCACTACAGGTTTTTTTTTTTTAAAAACTACACTCAACATCTTTCCTAATGTAGAAATACTCATTATGGAAGGGCAAAATGGTGAGGAGAGGCATGTTAAGCAGACACATTTGAAACGTCACTGGATGGACATTTCTAACAAGACAGTTTTCCTACATGCAAGCTCAAAAACTCTTCTCTGAGGAGTTTACTTCTGCCACAAAATTTAGATTTTGATAGTGACTTCAACAGGAATAGAATCAGGATCTCTGGTTGAAAATAGTTGTGGCATAGAAAATGTCTCTATATTTGGATGTTAATAAGCCACTTCTCTGAGTATGAAAATTTTAGTATTTTCTCACTGTGTATTTGTGTGTTCTGCTGCTGGCTTCCCAAATGATGCAACGTGTTTTCCTCTCAGTTATGCGGACAAGACTGGTGTTCATCCACCTTAAAAACTGAAGCAAACCCTACATGCTTTAAGAAAAGAGGAATGGCATCAGGCATCAGACTGTTTTAGGCCCTTGGAAAAGCTGTACCCTCCTCCCAGGATGGAAGAGGGAGGAGAAGAAGACGCTCAATATTAAGTAGCTTAGCAGGAGAAAAAAAAGCACGAGGAGTGAACAAAGGCGTATGCGTAGGATCTCTTGCTGGTGACACAAGAAGACAATACAGGGCTTTCCTGTCTCGAGTGACTTGGCCTGGGAGCTCTGCATGCATTTGGTTTGGTCAGATCTTCCAAAGGACACAGTAGAACATTCTTTGTATTTTTCAAAATTACTCTTGTTTCAGTAGCATCTTCTGTGTGACCGACGTTGTCCAGCAAAGCTTGATTGTGCCCAACAGTGACTTTGTGGAAGAAGTTGTGGATGCATGTGTGGGTTCCTAGCAGATGGAAGCTTTAATCTGTTTAACTTTGCTTTCCAAGTTTAGGGGTCTTTTTGTTCATAGGAGTCTTGCTTATAATTTCGTATTAGCCTTTGTATTTGTCATAGCATTGCACAGACTTGTTTATACTACAGGAGGTAAGAGGAGATAAATATTGTAGTAGCTTTAATGGTGGTAAGGTCAGGATAGCAGAGGTGAAGCTTAGTTTATATTCAAAGGTTTTGTTTCTAGTGAGCAATGGAAGGTATTATTTTGCCAATAAGTTTTCTTTGGTTTTGCTTTTCCTTATAAGGATGAGGTTGACCTGATGATTCCTATCTGTGTCCCAGCTGTGGAATAAATAGGAAGAGGAGAAGTTTAAGAGTGAATGGAGTCTCTGAAATAAATCCTGAGGTGAGAGAGAGTGTATTTCAAATTTCTGTATAAAAGGAAAACTGAGACTCCAAAGCTGGTAGTTTTGAATTTCACATTGTCTTTTGTGTCTCCTGTATCTTGTTAGGTTGCAGCCAGACTGTGGGATTTTATTTTATTCATTTGTCTGCGTGCCTAGGCAGTGAACAACTCTAACTGTACCTGGAAGGAGCTTGATGGCACACAGAGGCTAAAATCTCACTTTCCCTGGGGAATCATAATCTTTTTTATCTACAAATGGGCGGGCAGGATCTCTTCTGCCTTGCTAAGGAGTGGTTGTTCCACAAACTCAGTGCTCCCTGTATACCACTGTAATGTGAAAATTCATTACTTACAGCATGTTCTCTGCCTCTTTGATGAGTCAAGCCCACACCTGCTTACAGCAGGAAATTGAAATGCCTGAGTTTTCCCTTTTGGCTAATCCCACACATCTATCCTTAGCATCATAACACTTCTCTTTGGCATTCAAAAATAAAGTGAAAACTGTTCTTAAGTAAACCTGAAGAATTTTTGAGCTTGGGAATTTCTGCCTCCGCAAGCACTTGGCACAGCTCTGAACTTTTATTTTTAGTAGAACTTACACAGCCAGACTATTGTAATGTTCAGAGAAAGAGATGTTCCTGAAAGCCTGAAATGAAAACAGTACGTGAGGGCTTCTTTTTATACTGTAGAGGATGTACTTGTGTGTGTATATGCATGTATATATATGTATAAAAACCTGTACATGGTGGAGATGAAAAAGTGATTTTAGCAGTATTACTCTGGATGTGTATAGCCTATCATTGCTCAAAATGATCTGAAACATTGAGAAGACTTTTCAACTTACAAACTTGTAATTCATTAAGGAGCTAATAAAAGATAGGCAGCACAATTTGTTTATGGATGGGAGAGCCCCAAGATGTAAACAGTTCCTCTGTGTGCTCAGGATTATTCTGCTGTTTGAATTGTAAAATCTTTCAAATTATTTTATCAGGTTTTGCATCTGAAGCTATTTGCATCCCTCTGTTTTGATGAGAGGATTCTCAGGCGAATTCAGTGTTAAGGGAGTAAAGGCCCCTTTGGCATGGCAGGCTTGTGAGCCTGAGCTGGTTGGGTTCGTGATGCATTTAGCAAAAGGTGTAAACGAGTGTCGATACCAGAACATTATGCAGGGATGGGAGCTTTCCAAACCTGAATGAGATGGAATTTAATGCAGGATATTGAAAGGTTGTCAAATTTCAAGTAGCTGTGGAGAAATGTTTGCTAAGGAAGGCAGTTGATAGGACTGTATATTGCACTTCACAGAGGACTGGCTTGCAAGAATGCAAACCAAGTTGTTTTGTTTTGAATGGACAAAATGCCTTATTTGTAAAACAAATTATGCAGGTGCCTGGATTTCTCTGTCAAAGTCTTCCTGAATCCTCGTTCATCACTGGTAAACCAGACCCTTACTCTTTAGACTGAAACAGTGGCTAGGAGGTCTTCTGTGGCACCACTCTCATAGTGGCATAAATCCTGTGGAGCAACTGCTCTGCTTCTGCATCAGGTTATGCTAGTGTTCTCCCAAGTATGTCATTTACTGCCAGTCACCGTGCTGGCTTTGTTAGTATTTTGTCCTTAAACCTTCCTCCTAATTGTATCAATGGTGACCAGAATCATTCTCCTGTTGTTCCACATACATTAAATTAGGAGGAATGTATTACCATTTAAATTTAATCCAGCAGATGCTTTATGTTGTTGGCCTCAATTATATTGGTTATCAGCTCATCTGTAAAACCAGCAATTCTGTTTTGGGAGATCAGTGTTGCCCATCTGGGCTGTTCTGGTGATATCTCTGCCATTTCAAGTCTCTGATGAACCCTAGATATAGTTTTCACTAGCTTAAGAATGCAGCTCTTTACAGATCCTTTTTATGATGCTCTAATGAGGGAACAGTTAAAAATACTCTTCTCCTGGGTTGTAAAAGATTTCAACTTACATGCCAGATGCTATGAAAGTAGTGACTTTGTAAATTACAGATGTTATTTATAAGGTACATACTGATGCTGTTGATGTCCCCTTGAACTCCTGCCTTTTTTTTTTTTTTTTTTTTTT
>WBNM01007372.1:386702-469627 GCA_013399055.1 Ramphastos sulfuratus
TTTTTTTTTTTTTTTTTTTTTAAATAGAGTAACCAATGATACTAAGAGTTGCCTTTAATGGAAAGGGAATGTTTATTTCTGTGCTGCTAACTTCCAAAGCTATATGTTTTCATTACCTCCCTTAAAAGTTGCCTGGCTTGTGCATTATGATATTTTAGCTGTTTTCTGTTGAGTTGGTGATTTTTTTTTAATTAGCTGTTACACTGCAAAAGGAATTCTTTACTGTCTGGTTGCCTTTCCCTTTTTGTGCTGCTAGATCTTATAAATCAGTATGTGAGGAGAAGTGGCCTTCATATCATAGGAGAATTACGTGATTCTGGAATGCTGATGAGAAAAGTGATTTGACTTCATGAGGGAGAGATTTCCCTCTGGGTTCTCACTCACTGCTCATTTGGGTAAAGAAGTGAACAGGTGAAATCACTTCCTAATGCAGGAGTTCAGCGCCCTGTTTGTGACTTGTGTGAGATTGCAACCTGCTCACCTTACTGGGACATCAGTATGGCAATACTTAAGACATTCTCAAAACTTAAGAATTCAGTATATGCATAGTGCTATGTTTTACACATGTGTTGAAGCCTACATTGCCACGATAAGGGCTGCAAGAGAGCTTTGCATGGTTTATGTGCTGTTACAGATGCACCCTACAGCTGGTTTGCAAATACAAGGTGGGGAAACAGAGTTCTGCCTTCCTCTCCAGGAAGGGAGGCAGCAAACCTGGACAGCGAGAGTGGATGTCAGCTAACACTGGTGGTTGGGTGAAGTTAAGCAGACAGCTTTCTGGATGAAATTTCAGTGAATTAGATATGTGGACAGCCTATTCTTGCCTCCTGGCACTGGCAGGCAAGTTAGTAGATATTTAATAAAACATAGGAAAAGTTTCTTCAGTCTGCTAGTGAGGGCATTAATTCACTCCTGCATGATGGTTGTGTTCTAGCAATAAATGTGTTGGAAGTTTGCAACCCCATCTTCTCTCCTTCCCCCCATGCATTTTAATAAGCTTATTGTACTTTCTGGGTCTTCATTCTTCCCTTTGCCCGAAAGGAATGGACTATGGTATGTTTACAAGTGTTCAAAAAAATTCAATTTCTTACATTAGCATATGTAAATGGGAGTAAATATATGGAAATGTATGCTAGATGAGGAACATTCCACATTTGTCCTTAGCAATTTCATCTCATCTGGGTCATTCCTTCTCTTTCTGCCATGACACATTGTTTTATTACCTGAGGTTAAAATGCATCTTGGTCACGGTGACACATTTATCTTGTATTTTATGATGTGATCTTATCACATCCCATTTCTTTTCTCTTTCCTATTCAGCTTTTCATCTGTCAGTGACAGTCATGACACCAGCTAGTGGCACAGTAATACCAGGGCTATGTATTAGTCCATACCATTGGCAATTTGTAAGGGTAATACTTTGCTCCTAAGGTACAATATTCTTTTTAGCAGGTTATTTCTGGAGGGAAGAGCCATTTGTAATTACATCAAATGCAGCAGCCATCAATCATTTTTGGTGTAGGAGATAGCAAAAAAAAGGCTTTGTTGGATAACATTCAGTAACTGAAGCAAACAGAAGGTGACACTACACCCTTCTCTCCTGGCTGCAACACTACAAGGAGATGCAAAGTGCTAATTTGTTATTTGTGGAATAGTGACAGACAGACCTTTGTATTTGCACTTGCAGCCTTTGTATTTTAACCTATAGAAATCAGTATTTTCCATCAACTTGGAGAATGTGAAGTGAGAGTGAGAAGGTTGTTCGGTTCTATAACAGAAAACATTATGGCCATTTTTAATATGTTGGATTTAAAAATGTATTGTAAATCTTCAAAGGCCAAAATTTCAAAGAGAAAACAGCTGCTATGTAGACAAATCAAAAATGAGGGACAGACTTTCAGACCTTTCAAGTTTACACCAACTTCAAATATAACTAGAGATCAGTTACAGTGCTGCATCAATCCAATACCAATTTTGAAAATCTGACAGCTGGATTTGGTGTCTAAGTAGTGACTAAAACATCTGCCTGCAAGTTACTTTAAATCTGGTGTGACACACTCTTAATCCAGTATGTTTTTCTGCTTCTTGGTTTTTGAGACTCCAGTCAAAATCATCTTTGTGTTTCAATTACATGGGATCAGTTTTCTTTCTTTCACAAAGCTGACATTTTAAAATTTCAGCTTAACAGTGCCAGTGCCAACTTTTCAGTACTCCAAAATGTAATTTCCTTCCTTTTCTGCCTCTACCAAAAGGCATAGCAAATATTGTGTAACAGGCACCCCAAGCTTGGCTGGCTTCCACAGCCTTCCCAGAATCATAGAATGGCTTCGGTTGGAAGGAACCTCAGAAATCATCTACTCCAACTTCTCTGCCATGGCCAGGGAAGCTTCTCAACTAGACTCAGCTGCTCGAGGCTTCATCTAACCTGGCCTTGAACGCCCCCAGGAAGGAGACATCCACAGCCTCCCATAGCAGCCTATTATGGAATCTCACCACCCTTGTACTGAACAACAACTTCCTAAGACCCAGTCTAAACCTCTCCCTCATCTTAAAACCATTCCCTCTTGCCCTATTGCTAGACACCCTTATGAAATCTCTCTCTGCAGCCTTCCTGTAGGATCCCTCCAGGTATTGGAAGACAGCTCTATGCGCCCCTGGAGTCATCTTTTCTCTAGGCTGAACAACCCCCAGCTTTGTCAGCCTGTCCTCATAGCAGAGGTGCTCCAGCCCTTGGATCATCTTTGTGACCCTCCTCTGGACTCGCTGTAACAGCTCTGTGTCCTTCTTGTGATGGGGACAGCAGAACTGTATGCAGAAACAAGAGCCTCTGGTAAAACCAACAGGCACCATCCATCAGGATAACAAAGTCATGTCCACAGCGGCTGAAGTGCTGAGTATGCCTGTGTAAATATGCTGCAACTCTGTGGGTGTGTTTCAGGAATTGTTGTTTGAATTTTCTTGTGTTCAGATTTGGCCACAGTGCATTATGTGGATACTGTTTTGGCAACTGGAGTCACAAAAATATTTACAAGCTCTTATCCCTATTTCCTGTATTTAGGATTCCCTTAAGTGTTTTGTTTTATTCTTCTAAAAAATTCCTGTTTTTCTTTTAAAGAGACAGGGGAAATTATAGATAAATCTTTTTTTAAAATATACCTTTAAAATGTGACAGTGGAAACGCACCACTTGAACTATATTGATTTTTAATATTTCCTGTGGAGTACAGAGATTATATTTTTGGATGGCTAACACATTGAGAAAAGGTATTTCTCCTCCCTCTTAAAATTCAACTCCATTTTCTCCTGAGGAAAAATGTTGAGCTTTGATGCTTCATGCAGTATAGCTTAAGCAGAAATACTCTTTTGTGGTTCTGCTGGGTTGTGTTTCCCACAGTGGTGGTGGGAATCCAGTGTGAATGGCCATAGGATTGTGTGGGCTCCTGGTTTCCATCCACAATGGACACAGGCTGTGAACATTGCTGGGATCAGTCTGGTTAGCGTGTGGGAGGTAACATGAAAGGCTGAAGGCTGACTTCTCCACTGGGCAAAATAAATATTGATCCTGGCAACTTCTGGAGTCAAGTTTCTTAAAATGGTTGCAGAGTTGGACTTCAGTGGTCATCACAGTGCCACTTAATTTTTTTCACTGCTCCCTGAAGTTCTGGATTTGGTTCTGCTAGCACTCACAGCAATTTAAAGCTGGCTTTCTGGTGTAACTCCTGTCTCGTTAACTCTGGTAGAAGCACTGTCCCATTTTGGGCTTCAGGCCAAGGTACAGGTCCTTGTAAAATGTCTGTGGATTTAGCTGATATTTGAAGGAAAGTGAAGACTGTCATGAGCTGATCAATTGCATTGGAAATGAAAGAGTTAAGAATGGAAATCTGATTGCACAGCTGAAATCTCTATTTGAACTTGTAGTCTCTTGAGAGAAAATGCCATTCAGCACCGTTGCACAGAGTTATTCCATTCTTAATTTTAATTGACATGTCCCAGAATGCAACCTTCTCTTCTGAATCCTTCCAGCAGAGATGTTTGTGAGGCAGTGTCTCTGTGTGGGTGGTTTCTGTGGTTTAAATTCAGGTCATCATTAATTTCCCTTTTGGTACCAACATCCTTTCCACTCTCCTTATACACTCAATAAGTTTATGAAATTTGAATGAATCTTTCCCTAACTAAGATGTTGCTCACCTCCTGGGATTTCAGCTTAGTGATCTGACCCTGCTTCTTTTTTCTATCTTGTCTCTCTCTCTTTCCTCTACCCACCCCCATGGATGCCTGTCAGACAGGTAGAAGCGATGCTTTCATGGCCGTGTTAGCCTTGATTACAGGAGTGTCCTGTGCAATTTCAGTAACAGAAGAGTAATCATTTCAGTGGTGTAGAAAATTGTATCAATATTTCAACCCTTTTGGAGGTGGGGGGGAAACTTCAAGCAACAACTTGGGCCTGGTTTAACATCAGTTTTTAATTTCTCAACTGGATTTAAATTAATTTTTATCTTTGTAGTTGATGGCTCAGGCAGTGTAGAAATGTTGCAGTTCAATGTAGTGTTCAGAGTGTTGGCTCAAACTGAGAGCATGGTTCTTGGACACTTACTCTGCTTCCTACTTAGGAAATGCCTGTCCTAGTCTGACTTTAGTTTCATAAACTCATAGCTAGAGCCTACAGTCTTCAGCAGTTCTCCATTAATCTTGATCTGTTACATATCTATACCTGGAATATTTTCCTGCATGCAAACTCTCCACTGCTTTCTGGTAGGCAACTGGTGTCCTGGATGAGCTCCTGTAGAGCTTACTTCTGCCTGATTTCAATCTGTTTAGCATAATAGCAAGGCATGCAAATAGTGAGCATCTCTGACCTGTTGTTCCTTAGTAGAAAGTATCACTGCTGGCTTATTTTTTTCTGGTCTGGGGTTTGCATCAGGAAGGAGGCTTTGTCCATGGACCATTCCGTGAATACTAACTGTGATCAGATGAAGAATGTCCCTACTTACTGCAGAGGGGTTGGATAAGATGACCTTTGAGGGTCCCTTCCAACCCAAGCAATCTGTGAATCTGTGTGATCCAGATTTAGTTCTGTTACCCGGTCATTGTCTTTTGGTATTCTGCTTCCTTTTGAAAAGCCCATTTTGTTTGAATTTCAAGCAGGTGAATTAAAAATACTGTAAATTACTGTGTTTGTACTCTTGCCCAGCTGACTGACTGCCTTAGCTGGGGTGGTGGCTTTATCAATTATTAAAGCATGAATTGGTTTTATCCAGCTCCAGTGCAGAACACAGCCTGCTGAAGATGCTGACTGGAGGTAAGTAGGAGAGCTTTGTTCTCAGCAGAATCATTCCTGTTTTGTATGTTTCCTCAAAAATCTAAAGGTTTTGGAACCTGTTAGCATGTCCACGTGTGTCTCTGTAAACTACAGTGTGCATGAGGTTCCAAATGTACACTGTAATATTTGTAATGTATCCCTCTATGTATGTATGTATGTTGTTTTTTTCTTTCTTTAACTAACTTACTTTCTTCCTCCATACCCCTATGCTAAAGGTCTTGGGGAAAAAAAAAAAGCTGTTTGTGCAGCCTGTTGTTTGGCCCAAGTGCTTATTATCAATGGTCACATGCTTTGCCTAAATATTTCATAAGATCAGTGTATAGTGTGCAAACTAACCCTGTTTTATCTCTTGTCTGATTGTGCATTTCCACTTGTACCTCATTAGTAATCTAGACAGGCTTGAAGTGTGCAAGCTTTTAGCAGATACTTTATTTCAGATGTGCTTTGTTTGGAGTTTTCCTTTTGTTGTGTTCAAATGACAGTAAAAAGAGACTTTGTTTTCTTCATTTTCTGACTCTGTAATGCTGAGGTCGTTTTGTATCTGTAAAGGGTGTCTTCTGTTGTCTCATGCCTCCAGCATGCCAGTAGGCTAAAATATGAAGGCAGATTTTGGACACTGCTTCAACCCAAGTCCTGTTGCAGCTGGGTGAGGAGTACATCTGTGAAACTCTCTACACTGCAGTCAGTGTGGTCATATATCTGTGTGTGCAGTCCTGTGGTCATATATCTGAGGCATTACTAGAGCTGGACTCTCAACACTCGACAGTAACAAAACGCCCTGAAAGCATCATAAGAAACTAGTTAGGGGAACTGAGCTGTGATTGCACTTGCAGCTTGAATAAGGCAGACTGTGGCAGTGAGCTGGTGGCACCGTAGTAATGCCATGGGGAGCTCTGTTCCCTTTTGTCTGCACAGAGATGGAGAAGTGACTCTGGTGCCTTTCAACTCCCTGGAAAGAGTTGTGATTTCTGTTCCACTAAATGCTTGTAACACAGCTGCTCTTCTTGGAGAAAGGATTTTTACAGGTACTGAGTTTGGACAACTCTTGCTTTGTTCTTTGAAGTTTGGAGCACAGCCCTTTCTAGGATCAGGCCACAGAATAGGAGAACAAATGCCAAGAAAAGATATGAATCTGTTTTAAAGAGTCTCTTCCTGACTCTGGGTGGAGAAGAGTTTATATGCCGCCTTCTTCCTGCTCCTGAATGCAGCAGTGTACAGTTCCAACTGCTCATTAGGTATTTCTGGGCTGATACAGAGAAGGATACTTCTGCAGAGGGTCTGCTTTCTACTTTCCTCCCAAAGTTTCCAGTCAGATATTACAGGAATTTTCCACTTAATGTGACAGAAAAAGATCTGCACCATCTGCAGGCTCAGTAGACAATTAAGAATTCAGAGTACAGGTCCACGATGGCTGAAGTTGTGAGCAACAGTGATTTGTTGTTATTTATTTTCTGTTTGAGTGGTTTTGTTTGGGTTTTTTTTTAGGTTGAGTTTCTTTCCTGGTTGGGCCAGTGAAGAGCTGCTTCTTGTTGTTATGTTAGGCTCACTATGCTGAGGGCAAGAGAAGGCAGCTTATTGTTTGACTTCAAACTCTGGAGTTTCAACATCCAGAAACAGTGGATTTTGCTTCTACCCATCTAGGCAGATTCAATGGACTGGATTTTTGATGCTTTGCTTAGTCCAAGTTCTTCTAGGAACATCATTATCTCTGAAGGCAATTAATTTATGGGAAATGCATGCAGCTTCTTGTGATGTGTGCATCAAGAAAATTCGAGTACATAATTAATCTGAGGAACTGGAAATTAATTGAGAGGGAAATTGTTGTCTTTAAAGAGGTGCTAAATAATCACCATTTACTATATTTAGCTGTCTATTGAAATAATACGAGATTCAGAGATAGTAGACCTCTATCTATAGCCTGGTACTCCTTCTTTTGGAGAGACAATAAAAATGCAAGCAGCCAAATATTTCTGCCTTCACTTGCTGGAAGTGCAGTAGCTGGCTGCCAGCTATGAAGAAAGTTAGGAGCTATTGGATGCCTGCCTTACTGTGGCATGCTTTTGCAAATTTCAGCCTTTGTGGCTTTCTAGAACTGAAAGTCATCCACAAGAGTACCTAAGTACGTAATAGCACAGGGGCCTGGAGATTCTGCTGTCCCTCAGATTCAGTGATGATGGCTGAGGAAAGACTCTGAGAGTAGTGTGACCCTTCTAGAGAGCCAGCTGTACCTCCTGCTGAATTTGATTTGCAAAGCAAAGAAAGCAGTAGTAGTGGCAAGATATCTCTGGGCTCTCCTTTAATAATCAAGTGTTTGAAGAAGCCCTTCCTCAGTTTTCTTCTGGACTTTGCTGTAGATACCTGTTGATAACCACCACTTGATACACTTTGAAGTCACTACTGAGTGGAAAATTATGTCAGAAGCACACTAGGGATGTGGTAAAGCTGTTTAGGGTGTTATGAGGAATGGGATGTTATGAGGAATAATTTTACACTAAAAAGGCCTTGTAGGAGGCTTAAATGCTACCAACTGTCAGACTAGATCCAGGCTCTGTGTTATCTTTGGAAGTCTTTGCTTTGGGGCCCAGTGAGTTGCTACCACAAAAAGAGCTGGAGGGTGTTGATGGCACAGTGAGTTATTTTTTGCTGGTGCTGAGTTGAACTTTCAGCCATCTGGTGCTAATGGTGCCAGTCTTGAATTCAGTCTTTCCTTGGTAAAACTTTAATTGAAATGTGATGAATGAAGGTTGTGTGCAGTGTATCAGTTGCATTTTTGAGTCTGATGATAGCAAGGATCAATCTAGCGAGAGGTGCATTAGAGCATGCTGTGGGTGGCTGCTGAGTTAGAATCTAATCGAGGACCTTTATCCTCCTGAAGAGGCTGTGAATGTCAGTGTATAATATTATGAGGTTATGTGTCAGTACCATGGAGACAGCCCATTAGAAATGATATGAAAATTAATTGTAGGCAACAAATGATGTAAAGGTTAAGCAAGCACAGAAGCATGACAGAAAGCATGTATTTGTGCTACTGTTAATATATTGCAGATGTAAAGAACATACATGAGAACATGCCTCAGCTCTCAGCTGGGACCATCTGATTAAAAGTGCCTGATTTGAAGGGGTTATTTGCAAGATGGAAACTTCAGAAACCTATTCTCTAAGTTAGGCAGAGACTGGAGGGGGTTTATAATGATGATTGAAGAGCTGGATTTGAAGGAGCTTTTTAAAAGAGATTATGGATTGTATGTTTGCATGCGTCGACTTCTTAAAGCAATCATGTTAGCAGGATGACAGTGTCTGAAGGTGTGCAGAGGTAGCTTTGCTAGGCCATCTGATATAGCTGGGAAGAGTGGAGATGAAAATGGGCAGGCATTAAGCATCTCTACTTTAAAGACATCTCTTTCTTGGTCAACTGCTAAAGAGAATTTTGAAAGATCGTTTTAGTGTTTCAGCCAAGGTCATGACTTCTGGAGGGATTGTCAACACCTTGTTATTGAGACAAAGGTAAGGGTGTTACAGTTCCTGGATGCACTGTGAGACATGGGCCTGCTGGAGCAGGTCTAGAGGATACGTGTTCTAGGAAGACAAGCTGAAAGAGTAGGGGCTGCTCAGCCTGGAGAAGATGAAACTCTAGGTAGACCCTAGAGCTCCATTTCAATATCTGAAGGGGACCTACAGGAAGGCTGGGGAGGGACGGTTTAGAAGGGCCTGTGGGGATAGGACGAGGGGCTATGGTTTGAAACTGGAGCAGAGTAGATTTAGGTTGGATATCAGGAGGAAATTCTGCACAGTGAGAGTGGTGAAACACTTGAACAGGTTGCCCAGGGATGCGGTTCATGCCCTGTCCCTGGAAACATTCCAGATCAGACTCAGTGTGGCCCTGGGTAGCTTGATCTAGTTGGAGGTGTCCCTGCTAACTTTGGGGGGTTGGTCAGGATAACCTTTGAGGGTCCCTTCCAACCCAGTGCAATCTCTAAAATAAAGGAATGTAACTTTGGGGTTGTCTGAGGGAAAACCTCAGTACTTCTGACATTTGAGAAGTCTGATTTTCAGACCATACCTGAAAGGATATGTAAAGAGTAGAGATGTGCTGTAAACTGTGCTGAACAAGTATTTAAGTGAATTCCTTGTTTTAACGTGTGTCATTTCAGATTATGGCATATTAACTTAATTATTTGGACATACACGCTGTGGATTGGGTAGATATCTGGAAGACAGACTGTTCTAAAGTGTTCCAGTCTTATTTTTGTATCTATTTGCCTGTCTCATGAGCAAAAGGAAACTCATGATCTTTTGTGTCACAGTAAGTAAGCAGCACTGACTGAAGTCTGTTTATTTAGCCCCAAGTAAAGAAGATAATTACTATGCATGCATTTAGAACTGCTGCAGATCTGAATGTGGGGGAGGTGATTCAGAAAGGCTTTGAGGTTTTCTTTCCTGTTGGCTTGTTTTAGGTGGGGAGAGAAACTGGAATGCAGATTTACAATTTCAGAACCAGCAGGATATATTTTGGTGGCTAAAATAGAACAACAGAATCACCCAGTGGTTGAAATTGGCAGAGACCTCCAAATGTCATCTGCTTGAACCCACCTGCTCAAGCACAGCCACCTAGAGCTGGTTGCCCAGGACCATGTCCAGATGGCTTTTGAATGTCTCCAGGGATGGAGACTCCACACCCTCCCAGGGCAATTTGTGCCAGTGCTTAGTCACCCTCATAGTGAAAAAAAAATCTTTGCTGATGTTCAGCCAGAACCTCTTGTGTTTCAGTTTGTGCACACTGCCTCTTGTCCTGTCACTGAGCTAGAAAGAGCCTGGCTCCACTGTCATCCCTGCAGCCTCCCCTCGGGTATATATTTACAGTGATAAGGTCTTTCAGATTCTTCACCTCCCTGCCTGGCCCACATTCCATTTGCTGTCTGCCAGGAGAACCCCCACCCTCCTTTCTGCAAGCTTTCTTTCCAGCTGGGTGGCCCCAGGATGTATTGGTGCCTGGGGTTGTTCCTCCCCACTTGTGGGACTTTGCACTTCACCTTGGTGAACGGAAAGTGAAATTTGAAGTGAAACTCATTGAACTGAAAATGCTTTTGGCATATCTTTACGTGCTTGTTTTAAACAATAACCTTTGGTCTGAAACACTGGAAAACAATGCTGTGGGCATGCCAGAATGCTGAACAATTCCAGGCATTGCCTATACAAAAAAACCAAGAAGTCTGATGCACAGACCCTGAGCTCAGATGATGCTGTTAAAACCAATCTGCTGACTTAGAAGAATGTGTGTTTAGTTCACACAGCTTGGAGCAGAGTACTGACTTCAGTGGTATTTTATTTGTTCCCAAAACTCCTCTGTTCAAGTGACCAGCTCAAAGGAGAAAAGTTGCAAGATATATATCCACATTAGCTGTTAGGAAATGCTGCCTGCTGCCTGTCATCTTTTCAAGTAGATTGCTTGTGGTTTCCATGTGAATGTTGTTTGTGCTGGGAAATCTAGTTTGATTGTGGAATGGGATTAGGTGTTTGCTCCATGATTCTGTTCATGCAGTTACAGGGATCTTCTCGAGAAACTGCAAGCAACCTTAGTTTTAGTGCATCCATTTTGAGATTGATAAAAAGATCTTTGTTTCTGCACTTTGGAATTTAGAGGAAAGGACCAACATTTTACATTCCATGTTTGTAAAGAAATGTGGATGTGTGGAGCTTGAATCACTGAACTCAGGACCTCTGAGTGATGGGTAGGTGTTCCATGTCTTTTGGGAAGCATTGAGGGGCTTACTGGTTAGCAGAAAGGAATAAGCACCTCCAGGAACTAATTAACTCTTTCTCTTCTGAGGCTCTGTGCATCCCAAAGACTTGCTGTTGGTGGAAGGGGCATGCTTGTGCTTTCCAACTACTCATCTCACAGAATCACAGAACTTTAGAGCTTGAAAGGGACCTCCAGAAATCATCAAGTCCACTCCCCCTGCCAAGACAGGATCCCCTGGGGTAGTTCGCACAGGAGCACATTCACGCAGGTTTTGAAACTCTCCAGAGAAGGAGACTCCACAACCTCTCTGGGCAGCCTGTTCCAGGGCTCTGTCACCCTCGCTGTAAAGAAGTTTCTCCTCATGTTAAGGTGAAACCTATGTTCCAGTTTGTAGCCATTGCTCCTTTTCAGTGGTTGGCAACAATAAGGCAAGAGATTGGCCCCATCCACTTGACACCCACTCTTCAGATATTGGTATACATTGATGAGATCTCCTCTCAGCCTTCTCTTCTCCAGACTAACCAGTCCCAGGTTTCTCAGTCTCCATTGGGGAGATGCTCAAGTCCCCCACTTCAATGCAGTTGCATGAGGTAAAATAGGTGTTGCTGCTATCTTTTTCACTTCTCTGCATGATACAGCTAGGGAGAGAATGACAAATTCAGGGGCTTGTGAAACCTCAATGACTATTTGTAGGTGCATGGAAGAGCAGCAAGGTTCTTAAATTGGAAGAAAATGGCAGGAGAGATATTTTAGTTATAATTTCTTGCAGGAATTCAAAATTTCTTTCTAGTCTGTCATTGAAAGAGATGCTTTGAACACTTTGGACTTCCAGGGCAAAGATGGAAAATTGAGACATCCTTCTCATACTGCACCACCTTTCATCTAGATGACAAGGAGAATGAAACAGAGTACTTCCTAAGGTTTATGCTTCACTCTTGATCAGTCAGTGACTTCTCTTCTGGGACAGTGGATGTCATCAGTGCCTTAAAGTTTTAATGTGGAATATTACTATTTTTTTTCATTCCTATATGGATAACCAGCATGTGCCCCTGTCAGGACTCCCTCCCAATTAAAACTGAATGTTTTACATACTGTTAGAGAATGATAAAAAGAACTTTGAACCTAGATTCACTTCTTCCAAAACAGACTGAGAAACAGAGTCGCGAAGTGGATTTGGAAACCAAGACAGAAAATTCAAGCTAAGTGCTACTTTTGTTTTTAGTGACAGTGAGAATTAAGAGATTAATCTTGAGTTTTAAGCTCTCAACTAGCATTACTGACATCAGGAGCTTGGTTCAAATCCCTGAGAGCCATGATTTACAGCCAAATGCTGGGGAGGGGGCTGTGTATGATTCTCATACAACGACAGTGTGTCCTCAGCATACGATAAACCCTTGTGTTGTACCTGTCTGATAGGATAACTTAGACTTTTTAAATGAGAATAAGGTGGCAGTTGTTTTAACCAAAAAAGTGCCCAACTCTCATTTTTCATTGCATCTTTAATGGCTTTGGGCTTCATGTTGAGCCTACATTGTCCTCACCAGGCTGTTTCATGACCCACCTCAGTAGGATTTAATGGGTCCTGATTGAAGTACAGGACCTGTCAGGCCAGTATAGGTGCTTTAGCCATGGGGTCAGTGCGAGTTCAGGCTGGGAACTCTGAATCATCAGTCTTCCTTTCTGTTCAGAAATGTTTCAGTTAAATTAAGTGGAGCTGAAATTGGATCAGAATTGCTGTATGCTTACAGAAGCAGAATGCTGTTCTCTTGTAATTAGTACATTTTATTTTTACTTTAATTTAAAAATTTCTGAGGAAGGGAATAGCAGCAGGTTCTTTTGAAATCTCTGGAATGGTGATAAGACAGAAGAGTTTGCTGACAGCAGGAATATGGAAGGCAGAAGACATTTCTGTTGTAGCGGTGTACTGTCAGTGCTTGTTGCATATCTCAAGATCTACAAGTAGCTAACTTTTTTCCTTTGCATGCCTTTTCCAAAGCCCCACTCTGCTCTTTCCAGAGAAGACATTTTGTGTGAGGCTCACAAATCAGGAGTTTGAGCTTTAGAGCACTGCAGAGAAGGTTAAACATAGTTGTGTACTATTATTTTGCCATATTTGATCCATGTTGGATACAAATTCTATGTGTGGTGGTGCAAACCCTCCCACCCCATCTTCTGAGTTACCTATTTCACAGGATCATAGGATGTCAGGGGTTGGAAAAGACCCAAAGAGATCATCAAGTCCAACCCCCCTGCTAGAGCAGGACCATAATCTAGGTCAGGTCGCAGATGAATGCATGAAACAGGCCTTGAAAGTCTCCAGAGAAGGAGATTCCACAACCTCTCTCGGGACCCTGTTCCAGTCCTCTGTGACCCTTACAGTAAAGAAGTCCCCCTTGTTCTGAGGTGGAACTTCCTGTGCTGCAGCTTACATCCATTGCTACTTGTCCTATTCCAGGGAGCAAGTGAGCAGAGCCTGGCCCCCGCTCCTGACACCCAGCCTTCAGATATTTATAACCATTTATTAAATCCCCTCTCAGTCTTCTCCAGACTAAAAAGCCCAAAGTCCCTCTGCCTCTCCTCATCGGGCAGTGCTCCAGTCCTCTAATCATCCTCACAGCCCTCTGCTGGACCCTCTCCAGCAGATCCCTGTCCCTCTTAAACTGAGAGCCAAAAACTGAAGGCAGTACTCAAGATGGGGTCGCACTAGTGCAGAGTAGAGGGGGAGGAGAACCTCCCTTGATCTGCTGGATACACTCTTCCTAATCCACCCCAGGATCCCACTGGGCTTCTAGGCCATGAGGACACACTGCTGTCTCATGGACAACTTGTTATCCACCAGGACTCCCAGCTCCCTCTCCACAGGGCTGCTTTCCAGCAGATCACCTCTCAACCTGTATGGTGCAGTTTATTATTCCTCCCCAGGTGCAGGACTCTGCACTTGTCCTTGTTGAACCTGATTTGGTTCCTCTGTGCCCAGCTCTCCAGTCTGTCCAAGTCTCGTTGGATGGCCACACAGCCTTCAGCTGTATCAGCCAAGCCTCCCAGTTTGGTGTCATCAGCAAACTTGCTGAGCAGACTCTGTCCCCTCATCAATGTCACTGATGATGATGTTGAACAGCACTGGACCCAGCATAGATCCCTGGGGAACTCCACCAGTTACAGCTCTCCAGCTGGACCTGGCACCATTGATTATCATGCTTTGACCTCTGTCTTGTAACCAGTTCCTAATCCACCTCACTGTCTCCTCTTCCATCCCACACTTCCTGAGCTTGCTCACTAGGATGTCATGGGAGATGGTGTCAAAGGCCTTGCTAAGGTAGACTATATCCACTGGTCTCCCTGAATCTACCCATTCAGTTATATCATCATAGAATGCTATCAGGTTAGTCAAGCATGATTTCCCTTTGGTAAATCCATGCTGACTACTCCTGATAACTACCTTCTCTTCCAAGTGCCTTGAGATGCCCTCCAGAAGGAGCCACTCCGTCATTTTTCCAGGGATGGAGGTGAGGCTGACTGGTCGATATTTCCCTGGAACCTCTTTCTTGCCCTTTTTGAAGACTGGAGTGACATTGGCTCTCCTCCAGTCCTCAGGTACCTCTCCTGACTGCCACAATTTGGCAAAAATGATGGAGAGTGGCAGAGGTGCATCTCATCAGGGCCCATGGACTTGTGAATGTTCCATTTGTGTAATTGATCCCTAACCCAATCTTCACTGACCAGTGTGGAGCATTCCCTCTACACTGCCTCTTCTTCATCCAGGGTCTGGAGTACATAGGGAAGTTCAGCCTTAGTTGTAAAGACTGAAGCAAAGAAGGCATTCAGCAACTCTGCCTTCTCTGCATCTCGGTTATCAGGGCATTTTAATGCTGTGGATTGGATTGAAAATGAGACCTCAGCTAATGGTAATGTCTGCTCTAGCAGGTTGAGTGTGGGAGATGAAGACAGGTTGCAGTTGCATCAGAAGGACATAAATTAAGTCTCTAAGATCTACTTTTATCCAATAAAAGCTAGTTGGAATGATGGGAGACAGCTTTTTAAAGCTTTTATGAGTAAGAGCTAAATTGATGGCATTGTGTCTAGAAAAGCTTTCCCTGTTTTGGTTTGGGAAGTGATACATTTAACAACAACTACTGCAAACTTCCCAAACTGTCTCTTGTCAGTGCCCAGTGCAGTGCTAGAGGGGCATTTTTGCAGAGGCAGTTGTTTTACAGCAACTGGAGGACAAACATCTGATAATTCAGCAGTGTGCTTGAGTACAGGCCAGCTTTTAATTGTGGTATGTGGATCCTGATGATGTTTCCAAAGGCAGTTGGAATGGCAACAGACTAGTTAGCTGAGTGGTGGAGAATCATTGCTGGGGAAATGCTCCCTGTGAAATTTCCAGACTTGAAGGAACTGGAAGAGTTTGGGTTGGTTGTTTTCTTTTGTCTTCCTTTACATGTGACAGATGCCAATCAAATGGAGAAACAGTAATACTTTTTTTTTTTCTTTTTGCATTTTCCTGTGATTGCTGTGAGACTTCCATTGCAATGATTTTGCAGAGCTCCAATTCCATGTTTGTCATCTGCCATGAATAAAATACAACGTGGTGTTGATGGAGCAGTGAGGTACCTTAACTGCACCCTGGCTGTTGGAATGTGGTCATTTTCCTTTCTTGCACTCAAAGGACCTACAAAAAACATCTAGAATCTCCTATGCCAGAAGACTCCCTGGTTTATTTTTGTAAAGACAGAATTTGAGGAAAAGATCCTGATTTGTTCTCCCTCTCTCCATCTTCTATGTTTTATGCCTTAATTAAATTGAAAAAAAAATTAGTTGAAGTCCACACATACTCTTGCCCAGAGTCAGTACAAGCTCTGAGAGCCTGTTACCAGACTGAGGAAGGGTTTGGTACTGGCTCTTGTCTTGTGGAGCCCTGCTCTAGTGTGTTACTTACAGAAAAGTGGTTTAGCTTAGCTGTGAGGAGCTAATTTTCATAGAATTCTATGAATTTGGCATTCTCTGTGTTTATCAACTAGCTCTATGAAGAGAAAATATAATGAAAAGTTAACTCAGTGACAAGATGTTTCAGGACTTGGATTTGCAAAGTCTGAGATGATAAAAGTACTAAGTCTGCTTATTTGAATCCTATGTAAGATTCTAGAAATCTTAGATAATGAGGTGACAATATAAAGATATATTTGAATGTACTATCGTGTATTGCCCTATTCAGGGGCCTAGATCAGGAGAGATGTGCCCCCTCTGCTTCCTCTTCATGTTACCTCTGAAAGCTCAGGACATTTCCTTCTGCTGTAATCTGTTCAGCTAGGCACAACCTAGCAGAAAGAAAAAGGAGCTGTGAAAGTCTTTCTTCATAATGATGAATTTCTATCTCCTTCCCTGTAGGAAGGCAAGTGGACAGGCCTTGGGCAGGTTAAATGTCTCTGACCATTTTGACAAAGTAAATCATGTGTGCCCTGTGTGAGCTTAGATGAAAGCAGGAGGTTTGCCAGGAAGCATGTGTGGCTCTGGGGCTGAAGATTGGACTTGTACCTCTCTCTGTGTTGCCAGCAACAGTGATGCTTCCAGATGCTCATCCCTGTATGTTCACTGGGTGGTAAGAGATAATGGCAACTGAAACATAAGTAGTGAACACTGCCCACAGAGTACAGATGTAAAGAATTGTTGCACTTATTTGGACATGTGACCTGTTTCTGCTGGATAGTAAAATAATAAATGAGATCAATTTGTAGATAAATATGTGATGCTTCTATGCAGCAAGAAGCAAAGCCTCCTGCCTGCTTTCTCCAAATTGATCTTTCCCTCTCAGATTAAAACAAACCAACCAACCAGAACCAGAAATCTACTCATTCTTTTGCTTGCATATTTAAAAAAGGCAAAAATAACTGTAAAAGAAAAGTGGCTAAAGTGAATGTTTTTCACCCAGTATTGGTATTCAGAATTACTTCAAAGATGCGTCCTCAATATTGAATTTTGGGTCTGTATAATAAACTCCACTGATTGTTTGGAATAGATTGGTTAGGGTGCTGTTCTCTGGGTAATGGCATGTCAGCTTAATACAGATTCTAATGCTCTTGGCTGGGAATGAATGGAAGCTACTCGAGTGAGAATTTCCCAATGACACTAGAGCCTGGAAATTGCCATTGTGCAATATGCATGGTTACAATGAAGCAGCTTTACTGGAATCAACAAAAAGACTAAATTCTTAGTTAAAAAAAAAAAAAAAGAGGGCAGATTTGATTGTTTTATGTGGGTGATTCAGAAACTCAAACTTTTTTTTGCATGCAGGCTATCAAAGTATCCTTTTGAAATTGTTGTAATGAGTAATTCTTACACTGCATTTGTAGTTATCCCAATGAGCATGGTTGGACTAAAACCAGGTTTTAAAAGTTCCTGCATCAATGCTATTTCTGCAGTAATGAGAAAGCAGGGATTTGATGGAATTAATCGATTTCATCTGAACAAAAGATAAATGGCTACCAAGGAAGGAGCTAGGGAGAACTTGTAATAAGATCGAGAAACAAGAAAAAACAGATGAAAAGATTTCTGGAAAAGGATGTTGCCTGTTTTGTAAACAGAAATACATAGGATCTAGCAGGAAGAAGCAGATCAGATTCCTAAGGCAATCCCCAAATGCAACAGGTGGGGTATGGAGTGTTATGGTTCAAGACAGAAACGGAAAGAAATGGGAATTCTTCATAGAAGGTAAGTCCTGTGAGTGTCAGCTCTCCCCCCTGAGGAGGGAGAGAGGTAATTCAGTATCCAGCTTCTGGTCCTTGGTAGACCTGGGCCTCTGTTCTTGTCTCTTACTAAATTTTGCTGACTGTGACCATTTTTTACATGCTCTTCAAAAATATCTGCTTCCTTCATTGACTTTTAGATATCTTTTGTCTGGCATTGTAATTGTTTGCAGACTTAAAGTAACTCATATGTAAGACAAACTGTGCATGGCTTTGGCTTCAGTGAGTTGTTGCCAGCTCCTTCACATTTCTGATTGTATTAATTTATTTATATATGGCTTAATTTCATTTTGGCTTGACATGACGATTGATGCCTGGAGTTTCCTGCAACCAACTGTGATTACTGACTAGGCACCAATGATAGCAGGATTCTCTGCTGTCAACAGGCTTTCTTCTAGCAAGCTGCTTTTATTCTGAAGCAAATGCCTCTGCAAAGCTTCCCGACCTAGCAGAGAAGGACCTGTTGTGCTGCTTTATGACCAACCACTTGTGTTATTGCTGAAATCTGGAAAGTAGGCACTGATTACTGAAAATATCATGTGTGGTGCTCATGTGATTAAACGCCACTGTGAGCCACTATGAAGTTGAGTGCTGCAATTGGTGACCCATCAGAAGTCCTGTGTTCAGGGGAATGTTATTAGCCTAGTGGCTTGGTGATACAAAATTATTCAAAATTAATAATTGATATTAAGTTTGATATCCAGGCAGAGATTGTTAATAACTATGAAAATTGTTTATTAACATAAAATCTCACCAGAAAACTTATATACAAGGTTTAAAATGCACGGTTTGGAAATTTATACATACAGGGAACAGGCGAAACTGGAACACTCTAAAGGTAACCAGCATAAGCAAACATTTTTACTGGAAGAGAAGGTTTGTGCAGTCACTTACACTGCTTGCAGTTAGTTATCCTGCTTAGCCACTGGGTGGATGCAGAAAAATCCTTTCTGCTTATGGCAGAAGGCAATTAATGATTACAAGAGGCTTGAAGTATTTACTCACAAAATATCATGGGACAATACCCAAAGCACGTGACGAGGTTGATGCCAGGCTGAAAGCTGTTAGAGGCTTTGGAGTTTCCCCAGCCTCGTGGGTGCTAGAGAAAGGAGGCAGACAATCTCTGACCTGCTCCTGGCTCTCTTGACAGCAGGCTTTCAGGTGTAAGCAGGATGTCTTGTGGTGTACAGTCCTGGCACGGTGTCACGCTGGCTGTGCAGGCCCAACCCGTGGAGGCATCGGAGCCTGATCCTGCTCGCTGGGGTCCCACCCAGCTCAGGATCAATGAGGTAGTAAACAGGCAGGGATACAATGGCAGAGAGCACCTGTTGTGCTACCTGCTCATCCCTTTATATCCATTCAGCCCGAGACCAATGGGCCTTTGGACATAGATTAGCCAATCAGGATGGCACTTTGCCCAGTTTGCCCATATTAGGTGAAGCTGGGGCTTTTGTCACCTTTCCTGTGGCCACCACCCCCAGCACAGAAGGAGGGGGAGCAGGGGAGCGTGCCTGGGGAAGCCAGGACATGTACAAGTCCACCTTGGGCCTATTCAGGCCTACCATGACACTTGGTATTTGTCTCACTTAGGGACTGGCTTCATCTTTGTTCTCCCTGTCCAGTTACAGTTACTCTGGTTTAAGGTGGCAAAAAAAGGTGCTGCATTTACAAGGTCTTGCAATGACAGTACAAGGGGCAATGGGTTTAAACTGGCAGAGGGAAGATTTAGACTGGATGTCAGGAGGAAGTTCTTTACAGTGAGGGTGGTGAGGCACTGGAACAGGTTGCCCAGGGAGGTTGTGGCTGCTCCCTCCCTGGAGGTGTTCAAGGCCAGGTTGGAGGAGGCCTTGAGTGACCTGTGCTAGTGGGAGGGGTCCCTGCCTATGGCAGGGGGTTGGAACTAGATGATCCTTGAGGTCCCTTCCAACCTTACCATTCTATGATTCTATGATGTCTGAAAACAGCTTTTCATTCAGATGGCCTGCAGGAGAAATTCTTCTGATAGTTCTTCTAGACATGGGAAACTTTTAGGGGGAAAAGCATGTCTTTATTTCCAAACACATGGAAACACGTGCCTAGTGTCCCTAGTGTTGAAGCCATGTATCCTCTCTTGTTGAAGCTGCAGAAGAGTTATCACCTTTGTACTAGATGCAAGGCTGTCTACATTTTGGCAGCTTTATAGCTGAGCTGCACACCTCCAGTTCATGGCAGTGCCTATGTAGTACAACCTGCCTTAGCTTAGAGAGATATTCCCTCCCTGCTCCTGAGACATCTCATAAATTGATAGGACCCACTTCAGTTAAATTCTTTAACTTTTAAACATGTTTTTATTCCCCTTTGCCTTCTGTCTTCCTTCCCTAGAGATGGCCCAAGTGTTTTAGAAACAACATAGTCAACTGAAGCTCATTGAATAATTCAACTATTGCCTGAAGTGATAGTAAAAAGAGGACGACCCATTTAATAAATCAACCAGAGCTAAAAGCTCTGTGGTTTGTAAAGAAGTTCATCTGCCCTCCCTTTGAACTACTGGAATTTCTCTTCTGAAAGACATTTTTTTTTCTTCTCTCTGTTGGATTTTCCCTGCTCCGAAAGGGTGCCTGATCTACCTCCAGGTTATTCTTACAAGTTGTTTCTGTTAAGTGGATCTTTTTCAGAGAATACTGAGGGTGTTGCTTTGGCAGCATGGGGTGACATGAACCCTTCTCTGCACACAGTGTTGCTGGCTAGTTGTCCTATCTCATGATGGCTGCTTCCTACTCCTTGCTAAAGGCTTTTGAAATGCTCTTATCAAAGCCACTGCTGCAGCAGTAACATCCCAAGAGCTACCAAGTCTCATCTCTGGCTTTCCTTGACCATTTTTAACCCAAAAAATAAAGATACCTGGGGGAGTTTGCCTTGTGAAGCAAAGAGTATTGACCTACCCTCTCCATAAATGCTTTTATTTTTCTTTAAATAAATAAGAATTCTCTAAATGCTCTTCCTTTCTTATTTGCACGTTGTGCCTCTACTCTAAAATGGCTCTAAATGCAAAACACTGCCTTTAAGGGACATTGCACGGAAATATGTCTGTCTAGGGAAGTTCATAAACCTTTTGCTGAAGACATTCTCCTGCCTGTAGTCTCTGTCAGACTTTTATTTAATCCCTTTGGACAGGCACTTGCCAGTCCATCAGCGTGTTACTCTATAAATTGCTTTTTTCATTGTTGCTGTAATTGTAAAATAATCCCTTTATTATACCCATGCAATGAGCACTGCCTTAGCTTTCTGCTGAGCCACCATGTTTCTCTGTGCCTGGTGGTGTCCTGCCCATTGAAATAAGAGGTGTTTATTAAATTGGCTTTTCACTCAGTTGAAAAACTGGCATAGTGATCAGTAGGAAAGACTTGCTCTACATGCACTGAAGCATCAGCATCTTCATTGTAGTTTATTGGGGTTTATTTTATTTTTACAAATGGGCCCTACTTCAGTCTGTGTATCTTGGCTCATGCTAACCATATTAGATTACTGAGCTTTGTGTTTCAGAGGCTGCTGGGGATGAATGTGTGAACACTGCTGTGCATAAATAAATGATTGTAGGTTTAAAATCAAGGTCTGGGGAGAAATGATCCATTTGCTTCTCTTGCTTGTTTTGACTGGAGAGTTGAATTAGCAGCTAAAATGTGTGCGGCAGTGTGTTAAACAGCACTGAATAGGAGGCTACAAAGATAATCCTCTGGGGACAGGCTGTTGAGGTTGGTGCCTTTCAGCACTGAACTCAGAGCAGACTTTGCTGTTCTATTGTCAGTGCTGAGGTGGTGGCTTTTTAATAAAATATTGTACCCTTTGGAGCATCCCAAACCTCTTCCTTAATCAAGAGATAGAGTGCAAGGTAGCACTATGCTTGATCAGTTTCAGAAGCTTTTGGCTGGTTTTGTTTTCTGCTGTGTTTCTGTGTTTTTAAAAGCTGGGTTGCTTTCTCCCTAGCTAGAAGGCAAAGAGCTTCCCATTACAACATGAGGCTACCTCCCCAGCCTCTTCTCCCAAGTGTATTACAAATTAAACTTTTTTTTTTTTCTAAAAGCCAGAGTGTTCTAGTTTGTTTCTCTTGAAACACAATGAAATTCAGATGACTTACTCCAGACATGGGCTAGAGAGACTGAACAGCATGTCTGAATTTTCTTGGACCCTTATCTGCTCTCCAGTTGTGTGTAGGTTGCTGTGCTGTTGATAACCTGGGGGCTCAAAAATGACCAGCAGAGAAGTTGACCAGCAGAGAAGTTGACATGTTGAAAGACTGAAAAAAAGAGAAGGAAAAGGAAGCATCTTATGTCTCTTATGAAGAAGGATTTGGGAAGGGGTAAATTGCTGTATTTTTTGTGCCCATTTTGTGTTTAAGAAACTTTTTAAGAGAAAATACGGTGAATTTGGAGGCATTTAAGAGTGTTTTCCAAAGAGAGGTAAGTTTTTTTTGGTTTTGTTTGGGTTAAGTTTAAGCTCCATTTAAAAGTAAGCCTGCCAGATTCCACAGCTCAGCTCTAATTTTATTTTCCCCTCTTGCCATACCAGCAGCAAACTACGTTATCAAATGTGTGACCAGACCAAGTCAATAAATTCTAAACGCATCCGAAATTGTTTTGTCTGTCTTAAACATTTTTATGAGGTTCTTGAAAGACTCACTTGATGCCTATTAAGATGAGCAAGGGAGATTAAACTGTTTTCCCCTTTCCTTACTTTTCTGTCCTCATGTTGGGTTGGGGAGAATTTGTCTTGAAATTACAAAATGTCCTTGGTCTCTGAAGTAGAGACAGCAGAATTGTTTTCAACTGTCCTTTTACAAAAGGCTGTCATAGAATTACGGAATAGTTTGAATTGGGAGGGACCTCCAAAGGTCAGCAGGAACATCCTCCACTAAGGAGATCAGGTTGCTCAGAGCCTGATTGAGCCTGACCTTGAATCCAGAGATGGGGCTTCAGCTCCCTCCCTCTGCAACCTGTTCCATTATTGCAGCACCCTCATAGTGCAGAACTTGTTCCTAACATCCGGTGTGGATCTCCTCTAATTTCAAACTGTTGCCTCTTGTCCTATCATAGAATCAGTCATGGTTGGAAGGGACCACAAGGATCATCTCGTTTCAACCCCCCTGCCATGGACAGGGACACCCTACCCTAGATCAGGCTGGCCAGAGCCTCATCCAGCCTGGCCTTAAACACCTCCAGGGATGAGGCTTCCACCACCTCCCTGGGCAACCCATTCCAAGGTCTCACCACTCTCAGTGAAAAACTTCTTCCTCACATCCAGTCTGAATCTCCTCACCTCCAGCTTTGCTCCATTCCCCCTAGTCCTGTCACTATCTGATATCCTAAAAAGTCCCTCCCCAGCTTTTTTGTAGGCCCCCTTCAGATACTGGAAGGCCACAATAAGGTGGCCTTGGAGCCTACTCTTCTCCAGACTGAACAGCCCCAACTCTTTCAGTCTGTCTTCTTAGGAGAGGTGCTTCAGCCCTATGATTATCCTCGTGGCCCTTCTCTGGACCTGTTCCAGCATGTTCACATCCTTCTTGTAATAGGGGCTCCAGAACTGGATGCAGTACTGTAAAGGGTTAACCCTTCTGGGTGGGGGGAGTGGTCAGAACTTGACCCCACATCTGCTCGACCCCAGGTGTAGTGTTCAGCCCTCTCCCACTTCCTATCTGGACCCCTTATATAAACAGAGGAACTTCCTGTTGCTCTCTCTCACCTCGTGGCCTCCGTGCTAACATCATCCTCGATTTGCCCTCTCCTGTCCTACCACATGGCCAGCCTCTACCACACAGTGGCCATCTCTTCAGATCACTGCCATCCATCTGGTTGTGTGTATATATATGTATATAGTATCTTGTTTTCCCTTTCCTATACCTACTTGTAACTCCCTTATTTTAAATACCTTTTATTTGTTGTTAAAGTTTTCTTTTACCTTCCAAATGGTGGCCAGACTGGTCTGTGGGTGGCTTTACCTCTTCTGTCTTCTTTTTCTTTCCCCCTTTCCAAAAAGGGAGGGGGGAGAGGGGAAGACATCCTATTATTACTGTATTGGTTTCCCCTGAGAAGCTAAACTCTAACCAATACAAGTACTCCAGGTGGGGTCTCACCAGAGCGGAGCAGAGCGGGAGAATCACCTCCCTCGACCTGCTGGCCACACTTTTCTAGATGTAGCCTAGGATCTGGTTGGCTTTCTGGGCTACAAGTGCACACTGCCAGCTCATGTTGAGCTTCTTGTCCACCAGCACCCCCAAGTCCCTTTTCTCAGGGCTGCTCTCCAGCCAGTCACTGCCCAGCCTGTATTTGTGCTTGGGATTGCCTCAACCCAAATGCAGGACCTTGCACTTGGTCTTGTTGAACCTCATGAGGTTGGCTTGTGCCCACCTCTCTAGCCTATCCAGGTCCCTCTGGTGGCATCCCTTCCCTCCAGCATGTCTGCTGCATCACTACAGGCTGCATCAGTACAGACCTTTGCATACAGTCCCTCTGCAGCCTTCTTGTAGCCCTCTTCAGGTACTGGAAGGCTGCTATTAGATCTCCCTGGAGTGAGTTGGTGGTTTGTTTTTTTTTTCTTTTCAGAAACTGGAAAAAGTTTTTGTTTAGTTGTTTGGGTTTTTTTGTTTTGTTTTTTTTTTCCTCCTTGAAATCTTACTCTACTGCTGAAAGACTGTCCTTGTCCTGGTGGAAAATCCTTTGTGTTGCTATAGGACAAAACATTTCAGGGCTGTGGTTTTCACCTTGATGCAACTATGTTAAGGTAATTGTCCTCTGTTATTGCATTACCGTGGTGAGGAATCTGGCCCCTTTGGGGTTAAGAGTAGCAAAAGCTAATTGTGTTTTAGTAAGTGGTTGGATGTGTTCACACAAGCTGGCTGAAGCACAAGCCATTCTTACACTGCTGGGTGCCAGCCACACATTTGTGCATACATAGGCTGCTGTTGTGGAAGCTGGCTCCAAAACACTTTGCTCCATCTTTTGTCACCTCCTTAGACCATGGTTGCCCTACTTCTGTTTTCCTGTGCACAGGAGATGAAATGTTTTGGTTTTGTAAGGTTTCTGTATTTACTTATTACAAGCAAATGAATGCTTTGATACTGTAAAGGATTGTGATGCTTCCAGCCACACCTTGGCTTACACTGATGGGAGTAATGCTGACTGTTAACAGAACCTGGGTGCTTTTGAAAATGTTCAAAATAATCCAGAAATGAACAAGCAAACAAAAATAAACCCTTGGAAAAAAATGAAGACAGTAAACCTGTGAGACTATTTATTGACTGACTTTGTGTTCATCAAATGAGCAGTTTCATAGGTGTCACTCAACCACTGTGTAAATAACTAATTATAAAGCCACCCTCTTGACCAACCAAATGTCTCTTTGCTGGTCAGCTGGTCCTGGCCTGTTGTCTGTCAGACTGACTGCTGTTCTGTGCTTGGTTTCCCAACAACACAGGGAAATATTTGGGTAGGTTTCTGTACATAATCCCTGACATCCTTCAAGTGCAAACCCATTCTGTTTCAAAGGTCGGGATGTATCTTCACACAAAGGTAGCAGAGTGATTTGGTTGGCTCAGTTGGAGAAGAGTTGCTCTGTTTTTGTGGGAGAGGGATGTGGTATTTTTAACAGAGAAGGATGATGATGTTGTTAGGCCAGCAGCTATTTGGCTGCCTGCCTTGCAGCCTGCCAGCAGATCCTGTTGCACAAGCCAGCCTCACCAGTGCAGCAGATGGCGAGACCAGTGCCGTGGTGAGCCATGTAGTAACAAGGAATGATTGCTTAGAGTGAACCACATCTATTGATTCATTAACACAGAAATCAGCAACAAAGATCCAAAGAGCAAAATACATTTTTTTCCAGAAAGATCCCTATAAAGTAAAGGCAGGATTGAGCTGGTGAACTCCAAAGAGAACTGAAGAGACTTCGTAAGAGAAGCCTGTAAACATGCATCCTGGGCTACACCAAAAGAAGTGTGGCCAGCAGGTTGAGAGGTGATTCTGCCACAGGTCATAAAGCTTCTTGTAAAGGAGATACACCTCTCTGTCCTTTTGCCTCTATAGTTGGATGCCATTGGGTTAGTTGCTCTACGTCCCTGCTCCCCAAGTTCTCCAGTGTGCCACTGTTGGAGTCAGGTGTCCCACTTGAGCATCCTGTTCCCTGCACCTCTCTCAAAATGAGCAATCTCTGGAACACAGTGCAAAGCAGAGCCAGGCATGCTAGGAATGGCTATAATGAACAGTAGGTTGCAGGGCTAATAAGTGAAATGGTTTATTTTGGCCCAGTGCCTTTGATTGAAAGGGGCTGGTAATAAAAACTCTGAGACAGAGCCCCTGTGACTTGTATTTGACGATTGTAAAAGGTTGTTGTGAAAAGGGAGGAAGAAATAGCTCATACTGATGTATTGGTCGAAGAGCTGGGCTGGCTTTTCAGACTTACTAAATGGGAGACTGAGTGCTGCAGGCGTGTACTGAAGGAGATGGATGTTGGGCATCAGATGCTAAGGTAGGGTGGGCAGTAAAGAAGCAGAGGGAGAGAATTCTGCTAGAAAATAGTGAAGGAGATTAGAAGGGTAGCTGAGGTTGAGAAAGTGAGAATATTGACTACGTACTGAGGGAAAACAAGTGCTTTTGGCGTGGAGACTGCTTAGGAAAAGGTTAGCTTTTGATTTTAATTTGAACTGGAGTTAAAGGAAAGGGAAAAAAATACTAGGACAAGATGAGGAAAGGCTTCAGGGCCCAAGCCAGGAGCATCGTTAAGAGGACTGCAGGGTTCTTCGCTTTCATGGTTTCACTGCGTACTGCTGGTATATTCTCATTGCCATGAGAGGGAATTACTGTTGGTGTTCATGGGAGTTCTGTAGTTTAAAGTCCTGTGGAGTTAATCCTTCCAGCCACATTTTGCATTTTAGCAGGAGCTACATCTGTGGAGAGCGTTGCTGAAATTCCTGGTAAATGAGTTCCAGAGGCAACCTTCCATTTGTGGGACATTTCACAAAATCTGATGCACAAATGGGAAAAAAAACCCAAAAAAACCCCACAAAAAAACCCGAACCAAAAAGAGGATCTGTAACTCTAGAGTAGCCTGGAAAGTTAAAGATTTGGGAGTCTCCTCTTTGGCTGATGGGAGAGGCAGAAGTGTGTTTGTCAGACACTTGAGACTTGCTGTGACTGACGACTGATGTGTCATGTAACCTTAGCAGAAGTGGAGGGGGCAAGGGAATAATCTGGATACTCTGTGCCTCAGTTGGCTCTTCTCTGAAATGAGTAGTCCTTGAAATGAATTCTGGTCTTCAATTTCTCAGGATGTCGAGACGGTGGTGATTGTGAGCTGTAAAATATTATTGGAGGGTGGTTGAAGTTTTTTCAGGTTATACAAAGCGAATGAAAACAGAACCTTTATTTGTTTGGGACATCTCCTGCAGCACTGGAGAGCTGCTGCTGTCCCTACTTTGTAGCAAGGTCACTTCTGTCAATACCATCCAGATGTGTATCCTCAGGGTTTATCTAAACATGGTTTGCACTGCATGGTGTTAATAGCTCTAACGCTGGCTCCCAGCAGGGTCCCAGCCTCGTGCTTTCACCTCAGTGTTTATCCACTTCTGCTACCCTCCCACTGCTTCCTATTTTTTTTCTGTTTAACTGTCTTACTTCAACAATTTGGGGGGCATAAATCTCGTTTGTGTCCTTATATAGAAGAGAAAAACAAATTAAAAGTAAAAACAATGAAGAAGGAGGGACTAGAATGTCCATTACAGAGAAATGATGTACAGTAACAAATCTGAAAAATTCTACCCCTGGGACTCATTCTAGTAGCAGAGAAGCAGTTTAAATTTTGGAATAGGGAAGACAGTGCAGAGTTAACCATTCTGGAAGTTATCTTATAGTAAGATACTTGTGGCATTCCAAATCGATTTCAATGGTGAGAATCAGGAAGTTCAAGGCTCCTTTAATACTCACTGCATGGTGTAACGAGAATGGCAATACCTGCATATGGTGTTGCAAGAGAGGAGATTCAAGTGCCTGCTCTAAGCTGGCATTTGTTTGCTCTGCTCTTGCTTCTGTTGACAAGTACCAGGTGATTTTTAGTTAAGCTCAGGGAAAGGTTATGAAAGGTTTTTGCTTTTTCTGGTGGGTGAAGAAGGGATGCTGTGGTTCTGAAAACATGAGGGGATGAAACCAAGCACATCCTCTTCAAAATGTGGTACGTGATAGTGTCATTGCTCAAGGCACTTAGTACTGAAGTCAGTGTAGGAGATAACTGCTCCAAGCCAGCATGGCCATAATCCAATCAAAACTTCATTTTTTGCCTGATTGTGTTGGCCTGAGCAAGTCAAATGTTACCCAATTTTCTGACCCAGTTCTGTTTTGTGCCTCCAGGACAAACTCTGTTATATGCTTCTGTCTCTTCAAATACGTGTTTTCCAATGTGTTTGTGTGAGTTCTTGAACCATTTCAGAGGTGAGAGAGAGCAGGATAACACTTGAGAAAATATTATAAAAGCTTTCAGCTGGATTTTTTTTTTGTCTTTCCTGCCCTCTGGCTTTTGTTTTCTTCCGATGGCTTTATCCTAGCAGAACCAATGTGTTCCTTCATTTGTACTGCTGAGATGGATTTAACAGAGCTGTGCCTGAGATCAGAATTGTAGAGTGGTTCCAGTTGGAGGGGACCTCCAAAGGTCATCTAGTCCAACCCCACTGCAGTAAGCAGGGACATCCAACACTGGATCAGGTTGCTCAGAGCCTTGTCAAGCCTGAACATTAATATCTTCAGGAATGAGGCCTCAACTCCCACCCTGAGCAACCTGTTCCAGTGTTGCAGCACCCTCATGGTGCAGAATGTGTTCCTAACATCCAATCTAAATCTCCTCTTCTCTAATTTCAAGCCATTGCTGCTTGTGCTATCATGACAAGCCTTTCGAAACAGTCCCTCTGCAGCCTTCTTGTAGGCCCCTTTCAGGTACCGCCATGCCAGTGTAGGTGATAGCTAAATGAGACTTGCTGGTGAAAGGTATCCTGCATCACTAAGCTTTCTGCTCAGGCTGGGCTTTTCTTTTTAGGGTTAGCTGCCGTGGTACTGGTTTGACTTAGGCAGACTGAGGTTGCTGCAAGAAGCAGACTGAAAATAAATCCATCAAGTTTGTGACAAATTAGTTTTTCGAAAGGTAAAAATGATTCTAGGGATACAAGAGGGGATAAAAAGAAAGGAATTGGACTCTAACCTCAACCTCCAGCTACTGCTGTAGCATTTGGTGGGCAGCAGCCCACCCACAAAATGGGCAGCGATTGCATTTTTGCTCAGTTTTGTGAAGTGGCAGGGAATCTGTGGGTTAACTCTGATGTAGTTGTAATTCAGAGATGGCACTTGTCACTGTGTTTTGTTTTTCCCAGTTTATTACATTCAATGGAGAAATTTCCTTCCAACATTTTCCCTCCTCTCATACTTAATTGTGCATTGGCTGCATTAGCCAGGCTTGGCTCTTGGCTTACATGTAGCCACATTCATTTAACAGAGTTATGCTAGAGAGGAATTTTCCTCTTGGTGCTAAATCTGGGACAGTAGTCAAGTAGATTCTGCTGGCCTACTAGTCCATCACTGCAAGGTCAAAGGTCTGCACAGAACTGTGTGTGCACAGAAGAACTTTTTTTTTTTTTTTTCAGCTGCTCTAAGTAGTGTGCCTACACCATGGGAGGCAAACATTTACAGACTGAGATGGTTAGCTTTTGTTTAACGTTTTTAACTGGCACTTGGTGTGCTGGGTAAACTCATCCTAGCAGTATTTGGCCAGATTTAAGTCTTTTTGCTCTGTCATACCCAAATTATGGTAATTTTTCAGAGGAGCATACTGGTTTGTATAAAGCTGTACAATTGCATTTTCTGGCTATATTATGATTAGGTTTTTTTGCTTCCTGTGTAAATGTTCAGGTTCCCATCTCTGGTGCCTGCTGGATATAAAGTGATGTGCATTGTTTCAGGTGCTCAGTCAACAGTCAGGAGTAAACCTTTTGGCAGCTTCTATACTGTTGCTAAATGGAAAATGAGTTTCACAGCTTTTTAACGCTTTAATTCATTATTTGCCTAAGAGCTTTTATTTCATAAAGAGATTGGTGTTAGTAATTGTGCTGTAATTACAGTCACAAAGGTCTGTGTTCACCTCTTCTCAGCACAAGTGAGTCCAGGGCTAAAAACTGCTGTGTGAGGAAGAGCAATTAAAAAGAGTTATTTAAATAAACAGTTTGTACTGAAGGCTTCAACTCCCCACACCCACCCACACTGACTGCTATTTGGAAATAGTTGAGGAAAACACCACTCCCTTAGTAGGAACTCAAGCATGGCTGGGCCTTTGTTTTGATTTGTTCCAGTTGCGATTTGTCACTTGAAGTGATCCTGGGCTTGTCCACCAAGTCACCTCCTTGTTTTTGTTTTTCTCAAAGGCTCCAGCTATTGCTCTGTACCTGAAGATTAGATCACTCCTCAGGAGTGATGGTTAAGGAGTTAGATGGTTAAATAGTCTAAACAAGTGTCTTCAATGTCTCTGATCTCAGCTTATGCTGAATGAGCTTATTATTTAGATCCTCATAATGAATTAGATAAGCAGTGAAATAACTAACAAACGAGGCACTTAAATGGTTATTGCAGATTTTAGAGCTGGCTTTATTTAGATGAATGAGGTAGTTCTTTCTGTGCCCTAGCAGAAAGGAGTTGTTTGCTTTTTTCCCCAATATTTCCTTTTTTGATGTATAAACACCGCAATCAGAAAACAATGTGGCTTTCACTGAAAGGACAGCAAAATCAGTTGCTTCCCTTAGAGGGGGAACATCAGAGACTGTAAGTGACTCACCTGCAAGTTCAGAAAATACTTTCTTGGTTTTCTTAGATGTCAAAAAATTCTCAGGTTCTTTGCTACAGTAGTAGAGATGATCAGCTCATCAAATGTTGTTATATAGCACTAGTTAGATATTTACAGTTTTTCAGGTGCTGTTAGAGTACATACAGAAGTTGGTCTACGTTTTTTCTGTTCTCTAGGCTCTAGGCTTCTCTAGGCTTCTCTAGGCTCTAGGTTTCTTTTTCCCACAACCTTTTTTTAGGACTTAGCCATCAGTCAGCAGAGTTGCTTACTCTGGAATACTCATAGATTCTCCTTGCAACCCCTTGTCAGCAAGAGGACTTCAGATACTTCACACCTGGTGACTGGATCCTAAACTGGAAATCTTTCATGCTGGGACTTCTAATGTCTTTTCCTGATCAGTGTATGTCAGCTAAACTGAACCTAACAGTCTCTTTTATGTTGCATGGCTTTTATGATTCTTACTCAGTACAGGTAATTGAACAAGACTTAGCAAGCTGTTTGCTTTAGCTTTCATTCTTTCAGACACACCACGTGCAGCCTGCTGCCTCCCTAGCGAAAAAGAATAACAGTTAACCAGTGGTGTAAACCCCCTGACCTCAGTTCTGCAGGTTTTCTCTCTGTGTTCCAATGCAGCATCCTATCTGTGCAAGACTCATGTGTTTTGTTAGAGAATGCAAGGGGATTCAGTCGGCATTCACATCACTGCAAAAGCTGACTGAGTTTCTGACACTTCAAGGTATGTCACAGATGAGATCTTTTCCCCTCCTCTTTTCATTTGTTTAAAGAACAAAGGGAGAAAGTCTGAGGAAGTTGACTGCACAGACCAGTGCTGGGAGTGGATGCTGCTCTAGGTACTCTACTTGTGGTTTGGTTGTCTTTCTCAAAGTGTTAGCAGAGATCCAAAACATATCTGACATGTGACAGCTTTCTTGGGAGAATGTTACTCAGAAATCCTGAGCTGTGAATTGGTTTTCAGCAATGAAAAATCAGATCAATCCAGGCAATTTTATTTCCCTGTCGTCTTTTGCTTGGTATGTGCATGTTCACCTGGCCTTTTCTTGTGAAAGCAATCCAACCTTTTAGTACTTTGCATTCCTTAATCATTCAGCTGAGACTGTTGCTTCCCACTGGTCTCAGAACATCTCACAAATCTAGATGGGAATTGTAATTTGTCATCAGGAAGCAAAATTCAGATGGGGGGGAAAAAAGGCATTTAAACAGACTCCGTAATAAAGTTGTGTCCTGATTTTATTTTTCTTTGTATTTTGGTATTTTGTGTGTTGTACATATCAAGTCATCATCTATGTGTTCTCCTGAATTCCTGATGCAAGCCTTCATGCTAAGGAAAAAATTCTGTGAATTTGGACAAAAACATACGAGTTAGGATAGCTGCTCTGGTCTTTTTAGTAACTTTAATACAATGCAGTTGTCCTTGCTTGGATTTTATTATTATTAGTAGAAGTGGCTTTTCTCTGGAATAATTGCTCTGCTTTACTAGTCGTTTAATTCTGTTTCAAAAGAGCATTGTTTTTGCTTCAGGACAGAGTATTTGCATCAAGAGTTACTCTAAGAAGTTATAGCTGTATCTTTCCCACAGTCAGCCTCCAGGTAATGTACAACTACAAAAGACATCAAGACATTGTCTGACAACATGTACTGTGAAAGCAAAAGTTGGAGACAGAAACTTTTGGAGAGTTTTTGGTATATTTATATCTTGCAAGAAGTCACTGGCACTTTTTGTCTGGGGAGAGCTTTGCAGGAGGTTCCTTTCATCTCTGTCTTGAAAAACCTGAACAGTGTTTTCCTTTTCAAAAGGAGACTGATAGGTGAGGTAAATCTAAATCAAATGGCTCAGTTCCACAAACTGCACAAACTATGGGTTATAGGTAATTAACATGTAGCTGTGGCTTTTTCACCACTCCCTAATTGGTGTTTCCCCCCTCCCTTTGTCAGATGCTTTCACATTCTGGCAGTGGAGGTGCATTAGCTTCCCGTGGTCTGCTTGCGTTACTTCCTCAGAAATACCTTTAGAGCATGAGCTGTCTGTGAGGGTCTGAACTGGTGCTTAATGAACTGAGTGTGTGTTCCTTCTGTTGTCAGCTGCCTTTTGGGCTATGTGTAGCCGTTCCCCAGAGCTGCACTGCAGACATGAAAGAACAAATATGACATCTTTCAAAAGACTGGGCAGGGAGTCATGGTGAATTTAATTTTTCACCACCAACTGAATTGTGGCTGTGTGCAGAACTGTCTCTATCGTGGATCTCATAGGAGTTTTCACTTGCTTCTTGGTGGCTGTGCTCCTAGGATTGAAGGTGGAAGTGCAAAGCACATCTTCACATCCTTTCACCTAGTCCATTTTAACTGGATTTTATATAAATAACTGTTTGCAAATTAACCCGTTGTATAACAGTTTCTTTGTGTGACAGAAGACAGGACTTCATCTGGCATACACTTCCTAATCCATATTTTTTTATTAAACCCTTTGATTCCCCAGCTACTGTGCTGATACTTACAAATACTGTTATTTTTTAATATCTCTAGCTGGATTTTATGTGATGTTTCTGTTTGGTTTTTTTCAAAGCAAGCAGTGAAGAAACAGAGGAAAGCCCAAGAGCTGTCTGTATTTGATTTACTTGCTAATTAATCATTAGTGTCTTCCAGGTGGACAGCAAATGTATTATGATATCTTTCAAATCTGCAAATCTGCTAGTGAACCAAAACAAAATGAAGTGCATAGAAAAGATCCCCTCAAGCCTAAATCCTTGAAGAGCTAAATAGGTGCCTCTAGGAACAGCTCAGTCTGCAAGGAGGTTGCTGTGGTTGTATTGACATGGTGATGTGGGTACTGTGGTTACTGCTCCTTCTAATCCTTTGTGTATCCTTATACTGTATCAGAGGGGCTGGAAATTGAACATTTATCATTTTTGTTGTCTAGCACCTGGAAGAGAAATACCTCCTCCTAAATGAAATGTCAAAGGATTTAATCATTGGATGGGACAGATACTCGGAATTAAAGAGGAGTGGTTCATAGCTTTAAGAGAGATTTGCCAGCTCTCAGAAAGATGAAGTACCTGCTTCCATATGGCATGTTGCAAATCTTTCACAACAACTCTCCCAGACAGGAGGAATCTTCCCACCTTTTTCATTTGCTTCATTCCTAACCACCACATTGTGCACTAATGTTTTATATGGATCACTTCAAAAGTCTTGCCTGTCATGTGCCCCATATAAGATGAAAATGTGTCTGCCAACCAGACACCACCGGTCCTGCTGCCTCGCCTTTGCTGCCTGCTTCACAGCAAATGTTATTCTCTGAAGGCAGCTTTCACTTTTGTTCCAGTTATTATGTACTTCTTTAAAAATGATTGCTAGCAAGGCTTCTGATTTAGGAATGTGATTTTAAGCCTTCCTACAACCCCTTCTGTTTTTCACCAGCGTGACCTGGCAGCATCCACCTCTGTAGGAAGGTAGTTTTGAATGCTCTGCATTCACGCCTGTGTCTATCAATATCTATTTCCTTTGTTGCCTTCTTTAACCATCTTGTGCAGCAGAACTGTCCTGCTGGAGTTCTAGAGTAGGCTACTTCCACCTTCGTATTTTTGAGGTATGGTATCAGAGCTGTGCCCAAGACCTTTCTGATGTTGCAAGAGCAGTCAAGTTACTGGTCCTTGTGCCTCTTGAGCTTGCAGCAGGCAGTGTGGTGTTGTGGTGGTGGTACAGAAGGAAAACCTTGGAGTGCAGGATTGTAATTTAGCTGGTGCTTTTCTACAATGGATGTCAATGTGAAGATATTTCTGACAGGGAGCTGGGGCAGCTAGCTTTGTCTGCATCACGTGCTGGTGCTGCAGTCTGAGTTCACCACTGGGTGTGGTAATTATAGTTGGTGTTGAGGTTTCTCAATTGGGCTAAGTGGGCATTGTGTACGTGAGGGAATGCTGAAATTGGAGACTTGAACTAAATATGCATCAAAAGCCTTTGAATCTGCTAGAAGGCCTCATCCTCCGTTTCACAAAGGGGTTTGCTAACCTGTGCAGGTGCATCCAGAAGATTTTGGAAAGGTGGCAATGCAGTGGAGAAGGACCATCTGGGTGAGTAATGGATGCGAGTGCGCAACCTGTGCTAGCTTTTTACAAGAGGATGGTTGTGGGACTGTTCTCCCTCTTCTGCTGCTACAGTCTGAGCTTACCCGAGCTGGTGAGGAATGACTACTATACCAGCATTGAATAGAGTTGTGGCCCCTGGCAGCTGACATTGATGTGTGATGGATGAAGTCTCTCAATGAGATTGATAATGTTGGAAAAACCATGTCATGCACAGAGTTGTGCCAGATATAGTCAGGGTCCAAAAATACCTCTCCTGCACTGATGAAAGGGAGTAGGAGGAGAGGATATGGTGGATATACAGATCCATTTGGTAGTAGGGACACCAGCTACTAGGAATAGATTGGTGTAAGCAGCGTAACAGAAGGCATATGAAAGGAGCAGCAGGGTTACTGCAGGTAATGGGGCAAGTAGATGAGCTGATGGCCTCACATCAGCTGCTTCTATTTTTCTGCTAGATGCCACACTTGTGTCTGCACTGACAGCATGTATTGGCTTTTTTTTTTAATTAAGTGTCTATGGAGTGGAGATTTGAAAGATGTTTTTCATGACTTGTACATGTATGGACAGACTTTGAGTTTGGTTGTGAGAAAAACTTTTTTTTTTTAATTGACTTAAGTATCCTGATGAACTTCCTGAGTAGTCACTACACCCGACACCTTTCCATAGTATCGATAGGGCTGTGGTCTTAGAAGCATGGCAAAGCATATGGGGAACCAATTAATTCATTAGATATTAATTAATGAACACTTTTCCTCAGGGGAAAATCTTTTATCACATTGCTGTTTGGCCCAAGATTACGAGCATGCATGAATGGATAGCAAACGTGCTTTCCTGAATTGTCACTTGTTATTTCTCTTGATAGGCTGGGGACTGCCTCCTCTAGACTGTTGCTGGCAGGCTTTTAGAAGAGCAGACTGCAGTTAATGCTGAAGCTGTCTCTCAGCCACCAGCCTCCTCACATCTAACTGATGTCAACACATGTCGGTTTTCACCATTGCCTTGTGGACTGCTTAGCTGAGTCTGGCCAGCTCCCGGCAGTCTATGGTCTCTTTGTTTTGAGAAGCACACTTCAGTGGTGTGCATGTGGAATGACCAGCTCTGAGGACAGCTGTTTTATATGCTGAGACATATCCATACACTTGCAGAAAAGAGCTGTTGCATGAATGGAGAGTGCATTGTCTGTGCCTTCCTCTTAATATGAAGCAGCTTTGTTTGCATGTGGTAGTGCACTGATGGGAGCAGAGCAGGCTGCATAGTTAATAGACACTGCAGGGCAAGCCAGCTGAATTCCACGCTTCCCTTTAATTTCTCTTCTTTTAGAAAGAACTCCATTGGTCTGTCATCAAGATCATATAGCTGCAAGACAGAACAGTAATCTAATGCTTGTGTTATAGTTTGGTGACTGATGGTGAAGATGTTAAAATCTCTCCATCTGGTCCTGACAAGGAATTAGTTCTCTCGTGAAACGTTTTTAGTGTTAACAAGATATAAATGGTTTACAAAAGCTGTTTGCTGCTGACCACTTGAACTTTCTTAACTGCCAAAACTGCAAAATGCTGCTTAATGGTATAAGCTATGGATTTCACTGATGATTTCTTCTGCTGGGGTGTTGCTGCAGGAGCAATTCGATCGGTGATTTGTTCTGAAGGGGTTTTAACCTGTGTACAATTCCATTTGACTAATTGCGGGGATTCGTATTGCTATTTGCTTTGCTTCCTGCTGCACAGACAGATAGAAACCTATTATTGGAATGCAAACATTCTAGGATGGGAAATCCACCTTCATTGCACAATACAGTGCTGCTTCAGAGTTGACAGTGTGCTGAGATGTGACCTTGCTGCTAGAGGACTGAACCAGAAATGCTTAAATTAGTCTCCCTTCATGATTTCTCTGGTTCTTCTCATTAGAATACTCTTCATTAAAAAATGATCTTGTGGTACGTATGCAGCAACATGAAAAATAGAGAAATTTCTTCATGAAAGTCTGCAAAGAATAAAGAGGCTTACCTGATGGTCTTGATTCCTCTTGGAGAAGTGTGGGTATAAAATGCATTTATGGTGACAAAGCCATATTTACCAATGATAATGTTAAAAAAACAGTACAGTTTCCAAAATGGTTGAAATTTAAATATCTTATTTGAACCTAATGAAAGAAATAGTGAAGTGATTCTTCAGTACTTCTTTGCTGTATGTATTTATATGGCTTTTACTGTCAGCTTTTCATGGAACGGCTTAGGTTGGAAGGGACTTTAGAGATCATCTACTCCAACTCTTTGGGGATTTTCAAAATACCATTTGTAAGGAACAACTTCACCTTTTCTTGCAGATAAAATTAATTGTGAATTGGACTGTTTTCCTGTATTCAGATTACTTTCAGAATGAATGGAGGCAGTAGGGCAAGACACAAATACTGTAAGAGGTCTGTTTCCCAGTAGTAGCTGTGTCGTGTGTCTTCCCCAGGGTACCTTCTGAAGTTTTGCCATTTCTTGTACAATCACAACTGCTCAAGGGAAATAGAGCTGGAATGTCTCATCTTCTAAAGACCAGCAGGTATCTGGTTTAGAGAAGACCTTACTTCAGCAGCTTGTCCAAAAGTTTGATATTTTAAAAATTAATTAGTTGAAAATAAAGCATCTTTTATTGATGGTTGAATGTTTACGATCATGTGTAAATTAGGCTGATAGAACAGCTGCCACATGCTATTTCCCTCTCTCAAGGAAAAAACTGTCTGAATACACCTAAAAACAGTGAATAGTAAATAAGAAATCAGTTGGTTATTTCAGAGCATGATCCAGTGCTCTAAACAGTGCTATGCAGTATTCAGTCACCTCTGGGTTGTTGATGTGCTTTTCACTTTTTACTGAAGGACCATGGCTTTCATTAGTACAATTTATATTTAATGCCTTTATTGGTACAGTCAAATCTCACCTATCAAAATGGCACCAGTCTTTTTCAGACATGCATAACCTTTTCTACTTACTACTTGCAGCCTATATCCTTAGCAGGGAAAATTATTAATCCCTGATGAGTGCAACTGAAATGACACATGAAGTCAGCAGAAATCTTTCTAGCCAGTGAGCTGGCAGGGCATGTTTATAAGCCAGGGAACTGCAGTGCTTTGCAAAATATTGGGGATCCAAAAGCACAATGAATTATGTCTACAAGGTTTACAAAGCTAGGATTAAGAATAGCTGTAATGCTTACTGCTGAGGGTATACAAAGCCTGTTATCTGCTGTGTTTTCTGGGTTTCCAGACACAGATGTATAGTAAGAGCCTGTTATAATATGTTGGGTGGCTTTTTTAAATTGAATGATACAGTTATCCTTAAGTTCCCTTTTATTTTCTAAATGCAGCTGTACTTAATTTAAACTTCTTGGCAAAAACAGTCTGCCAGGTTTAGTTTTCTGTTTTCCCCCCTCTGCTCTTCTTCTACTCCCCTTTTCTTTCTTTCTCTCTTCTCTTTTTTCTTTTTTTCTCTTCTTCCTCCTTCACCCTTTCTTTCCCCTCCTTTCTTTTTAGATTGTGATCAGAGTTGCTGATTCCTTATTCAGAAATTGATTTAATTTCTGTGTGTGTGAACTGATAAATGATGTGAAACTGTAAATAGCCATGTGTTTGGTCACAGTTGACATGGATAATTGAATTAAGTGTAGAATCAGGCTGGGTTTCTGCCTGTGGTGTGTGAAGTGTTCATTGGTGTTTAACAGAATTTACTGTTGAGAATGGATATCTTTGTCTTCCACCCAAATAGCTAGGTTGTTGCTTTTGCTCTCCTTGACTTGCTGTCATCCCTTGTAAGCAAGATTTATTAATTTGGCTCTTTGTGTTGTGTTCCTGCACTTCCCTGGTGTGCATGGCTCACGGCAGTGCTGCTCCCCCATCCGGAGCTCAAGTGACAGATGCAGGGAGCCAGCCTGCAGCGGGGCTGGAGATGGGGTGGCTGGCTTGTGGTGTGGGAGATGGCTCCTGTCGCATCTTTAGTTATGCTCTCTCAAAGGGCCTCAAAAAGACCCTTTCTGCCATTTCCTAAATGGAGTGCTGATGTGCTGGTATGGAACAGTTCAGGCACAATCGGCTCATCCTGAATACCGAAGCCACAAGCAAGGCACTATGCTGTTGCTTGTGTTTGCTTCTGTCAAATCAAATGCTGGACTTGTGTTTGGGTTTCTTGTATTTTCTACTTTCTATCCTGTCAGAAAGAACCAGTACAAGATACACATCTAATGGGAGCATAGCAACAAAAACACAGGCTGGGCAAACCACATAAAAAGCCCAGGAATGGCACTGCCTTGTTTGGGAAGCCTTAAAAAAGAACCTTGATATAGTGCTGTGTGTGGAGAGAGCTACTACTTGTCAGAAGATTTATACAGTGAACTAAAGCAGTGTTGGCATGATGACATTCAAGACTGAAATATTTCTTTCCTACTTCCACCATCTCCCCTTTTCCTAGAACTTTTTTTTTCTTCTTTCCTTTGTGAAAGCCACTGGGTTTTAGCTCTCACATGCCACTTCCCATTGTGTGGATTCTGTCCTTCCTCATTTTTTTCCTGCTTTCTCCTTTCCCTGGCATGCTTTGTTTTATTTTTTCCCTCCTTGAACAGACGTGCGTTTTCGAAGCTTTCTAGTTTGTCCATCTTTTCCTCTTAAGCTTCTGGCTCCCAGTGTTGCAACTTTGTGCCAAGCTTACTCTCTTCCACACTTGCGCTTTATCTGTTGATAACTGTTGTGCTCCCTGATTTCACAAGCTGAGCTGTGGAATATTACAGATTTCTGTCAGACTCTTCCCGAGGATATCTTCATTTAAGAATATCAGACCAGATCAGCAAACCTGACTCATGGGTTCAGCAGCGCCTTCTGGAAACACTTCTGTGCTGCTGGGGACTGAGAGAAGCCTTCCACTACAGAATCATAGAAACATTATGGTTGGAAAAATACCCTCAGGATCACCAAGTCCAATTGAAAAGTGACTTGAAGGGATCCCTGAAGGTGTCCTACAAGAAGGCTGCTGAGGGACTTTTTGAAGGGTGTCTAGCAATAGGGCAAGGGGGAATGGTTTGAAGCTGGGGGAGAGTAGGTTTAGGCTGGATCTTGGGAAGAAGTTCCCAAGGGTGCTGAAACTCTGGAATAGGATGTTCAGAGAGGTTTTGGTTGCCTCTTCCCTGGGAGTGTTCAAGGACAGGTTGCATGAGGCCTTGTGCAGCCAAGTCTAGCTGAGAGGCTTCCCTGGCCATGGTGGGAAGGTTGGAGTAGATTATCTCTGAGGTCACTTCCAACTGAAGGCATTCTATGATTAGAAGGCACCATTTCCCTCTTAGAAACAAGGTAACCCAAAAGCTGAGAAACAGGAGAATGAACCCTGCTGTTTATTTATGAGGATATTTCCAGTGCTGTGCTGAGGGTGAGTCCTGGAGGCAGGACCCCTGCTCATTGCAGGGTGTCCATCGCTGATGGTGGGCTTGCTGATGCTCAGCTTCTACTGATTGAGTCCGTCCAGCTGTTTAAAATAAGGTGGGTGGGATGACTGGCTGTTTATTCTTCATATCTTTGCAAGGAGTTGGAAGAAAAATGAAACACCTCCGTTTGAACTCTGAGAAAGACAGCTGTGTGTATAGCTGATACAAGGACTTCTAATGCTTTATGGGGAACTTTGTTCCTCTAATGCACTTACAGGAGTTGGACTGTAACAAGTAGCTTTTTTTTGGCCAGAATTTTGCTAGTGAGGGCGGGTCTTATGGAACCAGTTCTTTTTATGTAACAAGGACAGAAGGCAAGACTGAGTACCTTGATGCTGCATATTCTACCAGAACAGATGAAAATGGCACATCCTGCACAATCCTGAATAACAAAAGGAGTCCAACACAGGAGGCTAGTCTGCCTGAAAGGGAAGTAGTCACTGCTGCCAGCATGTATGTAGGGAATTAGGCATTTTGAAGAGTTCTGGCCAGGGTATGAGCAAGCCGGCTAAAAGCTACACACTGTATCCTATTTGCAGCTTCAGCTTGGCAGGCCTTCTATGGAAAAATTAAAGATTCCCTTTCCTGGCATAAAACCACACCAAGGAGTGGGAGTGAAACACAATTGTCCTAGGCTGAAATAGCAATCTTGTAGCTTTTCCTTTTCAGCTGTGGGGAAGTACAGCATTTGGAGTACAAATCGAGTTTACTGACTGATGCTTCTTAATAGCAAGTCCTTAATTTCATCCTGTATGATCCCTTGTTGTTATCTGTGTGTGTTTAATTGAGAAATGGCTCTCTGAAAAGCCCTCTGAGAACCTGTTTGAAAGCAACTTTGATTACTGGCTCTAGGGCTGTGTCTTGTCTTAATCTTTATCGTATTTGAATTCCATTGTCAAGTGCCAAACAAAAGCACATCAGAAATAATAATGAAAAAGATATCATGTAAATAATTGGGTTGTTGGCAAATGTGATTGGATTTAAAATTGAAATACTTTAATCCAGGAGCGATGACTGTCTGCACAGTGCCAGCAGGAGTGGTCACAGAATGATGCTTGTTTCCAGCAGCTATTTTCAGTGCTTTAGCCACCACTGGTGGGAAATGAAGAAAAGCCAAACACATTTGACTAAGAAATGGAGATCTGTTTTACTTTGCTAGTGAAGATATTTACCTCTGGGCAAGTAACTTTCACCTTAGCTTAAATGACTTTTCCTTTCTGAGGTCATGCTCATAATGAGGTAATAGCAGTCTTTGCTCAGTGGCCTGACTGCCACTCGTTAGCATTCTTAGTATGCACAGAATGGACTTCCATGGGTTCCCATGAATTTGTGGAGTAACAGTGCATGGATGAATGGTCTTCATCTCTTCTTTTTTACCTTTTCCCTCTGTCATTGATTCCTGCTATCACACAGCCATCTCAGTTACTCTGGCAAAACAGGTTTTGGGAGCTGTGCTGTAGATAGAAAAGGTTGAGGGATGGAAGAGGCAGTTGTTCCTTGGTGGTGGTGCCTTCTCAGTTGAGTTGACACAATGCTCTGGTTTGCAGTTTGAAGTACTGCTGGCCCACCTGACAAGGGGATTCACCAACACTCACTAGTGGGAGAGGGAACTCTTTAAGCCAAAACCATTGCTAATCAGGGTACCTTCAGCACCCTTTTCCCTAGCTGACAAAAATCTGTTACATTTAAATATAATTTGCTGGGGGAGTCCTTCACAAGCTTCAAATAATTTGTTCTTGGATAGAAAAAATTTCAGTTCAGTGTAGCAATCAAGTAATAGCTGTATGCATGCACATGAGCACTTCTCTATTGTCAGGAGAAATAGGAGCAGGTTTCCTCAGAAGAAATGGGTCTGCCCTATTAAATGGTTAGCAAAATTTTATGCACTAAGTTTTTCTTACTTGCATCACTCGTATTTGCTATCCAAAAAGTTAAAAGGTGTGTGTGTGTGTCTTGTCAGCCCTCAACTTCCTGACACTGAGACTAGTCAAACCTTTATGTGCGAGGCTGAAAGGTTCCATGACACCTTTAGGCATTTGAACTGTAATCAAGCCACTTTTTGACCTTCTCTTTGAGGTGAATATCTTGGACTTTAAGGCTGGATCTTGGACCTTACGGCTCTTTGATCCTTCTCAGCTGTTCTGTTAGCTGTGCTCTGAACCCACTGGAGTGTATCTGCATCTTTCCACAGCTGTGGATGCAAGAGCTGAACAGGTTGTGCTGGCAGATACTATGTGGATGCCAGAGATGATGAAATGTTTTTAGTCAGCATTTTCCCTGATATAAGGGGTTTTTTTTCCTTCTCTTTGTCCTGTTTGTTGCTATTTTAACACTGATTTAGCAAGTCTACATGCTGTCTTCCCAACCTGTGTGAGGACTGTTCATGTGCAAGTGGGGATTGTAAGTTTAGTCTTATGAAATAAACAGAGAACGTGTGAAGTAAACGGACTAATGGGGAAAAAAAAGGCATTGGTGAAGTCTCTTGGGTAGCTGAAATAGCACAGTAACTGCATCACACTCGGGGAAATTGTCTTTCTGCTGGAATCTCTTCCCTTTGGAAGATTTATGGCAGATGGAGTGGCCTCTGGCTTTGTTGGCTTGTTTGTGTCTTTTGGTGTTCAAATGGACTTGTAGTCATCCAGAGACCTCCCACACAGATTCTTCCCTGCTGTCTGCGGTTACATAACGCTGGGAGCCTGGCCTCTGGCAGAAGCTCTTCACACTTTTCCTGCTAGGTTTTGTTCAGATGGTAGCTGTCGGGGAAGGAGAAGGAGGTGAAATACAGAGGGAAGAAGTAGACTGCAATTTAACATGGGTCGTCTCTTGGGGAGCTGTTTGGACTGGAATAGTCCTGCTGTCCTGGTGCCAAGCAAACCTGCTCTGATGCTTAATAGTGGGAGATGTTGGCAAGCACATTCCTTGTGCGCCAGATGATTAGATTTATTGTCAATCCCTTTTGTATTCCCTAGAATAAGAAATAATTTATTTAAGAAACAGCTTTCTTGGAATGCAGACTTAAAAATTAATCAGTGATCCATTTGTTCTGTCTCCCTCAAGAATATACAACTTGAGTTTGGTTTTTGGTTGGAGTTTTTTTTTTTTGTGTATGTATTGTGGTGGCTTGCTTTGCCACAAAAGGCATTTTTGTTGCATAGTTCAGATCTACAGACAGGATTGTGGGTGGGTGAGAAGATTAGGTAAATTTGACACTGATCTGATCTGGCTGCTGGAACACCCAAATAATGTTCCAGTTTTGGTCATAATTCAAAGAATGCAGAGATGGTTTACGTCTGCCTTCAAGTTCAAAAGCAATTCTCTAAGGTAGTTTTTTAGCAGTGAAAACAGACGTGACTGTGGTAGCCTGGAACTGATGGGCTGGGTCTGCCAGATCTTGGTTTAATCCAGTAGTGATATGTTTAAGTGGCTCAGCTAGAGTCTGGGACACACAGGTGGGGTGAAGAAAGTTGCTGCTGTAATCTGCCAAACTGACAGCTCTGCTTTGTTTTAGATGAAGGACCTAACTTGTACTTACGACTCCTGTGTGCATGCAAGTTTGTAGACTTGGTATCTAGCAGTACGTGCATCTGTTTTATTTATGACTCCAGCTCTGTAGGGCCGAGAAGAAATGAAAGCTGAACGCCTGTCTTGCAGAAAGGAATGTACAAATGAGTCATCCCACACCACTCTTCCTGCCAGCATTGTAGAGGCAGCAGGTGGAGATGAAAGAAAAGAGCTTACTGGAAAATTGTAATCCATGATGTAACCTCATCTCACCAAAAATCTCCCTAATTTAGCCTTGGTTTGTTCATCTGAAAGACTCCAGAGAGGAAGCAAGTTGGATATGTTCTGGGTTGGGTCAAAGATTAGGCATGCAGATTTTCCTTGTATTTGTCTTTGGGAGGTAGCTTGGCAACTTGGAGTGAACTGTCCATACAAAACTTGGTGAGAAATAGTAATTTCTTGCTCATTTAGTATGATTTCCTAGTGGGCAGACTTTCCAGATAAACAGTAACCATGCTGCTGACAGCTAAAAGAAATTGGGCTAGGCCTGACACTCTGTGTGCCAGCTGCTTGTTCTTATTTTTTTACTTTATCACATTAATATTGGAAAATAATGGCTAATATTTTATTTCATCTTGGTGAACCACTGAGGGAGAAAAAGGGCTTGTGGCGAAGGAAGAAAGCAATGAATTGTGATACCCTTAGCCAGTTCTGGGTTCTACCACAGACTTCTGACATCTCAAGTCTCTGGGGCCTGCATTCATCCCCCAGCTCTAATGCCTTCTTGAATCGCTTGATGTCATTTACCTGGAGAACTAGTGGCAAGAGCTGGATGCATCCAAGGAGGTGATTTGGCTGCACAAGATCTGAACTGTTCCAATGCTCCTATTCTTTTTGAATAAAGAGGAAGAAATAAGTTACTGCGCATTTAGATACTTCACTGAGCTGTGTGAAGGTAGTTGCTGTGAATTTGAATTTTTGTTATGCATCCATTTTCCTGCATGGAAGATGTGTCCACACTTGTCTCTCCTAGGAGCTGTTTAGGTCAGCAGACTGCTCTGTCACATTGCAGCAGTATTGCCTTTTTGCAGTACAAAAGCTTCTGGTGATTGCTTTGTTCTGAAAGTCAATGGGCATAGTTGATTCGCTGAGCATTAGCTTTAGTGGAACTGATTAACACGTAAGTTTTAAGTATATATTATCACATCTGTTGAAGCTGTATGAGATGTAATGTCTTGACACCTCTGGTTAACACCCAGTCGATCTGGAAAGCAGGGCAAGGCAATAGGGAGCCCTGAGAGACATCTTACTTGTCAAAGTGACAAATTGCCCTTCCCGATTCAAAGGACCAGCTTGCATGGCAGAGCTAAGTAGCTACTGGAGAAAGGGGAGGAGATCATGGGAAAAATAACGTATTTGTTTAGGCCTTCCCCTGTATTTCTTGTTGTTTGTTGCTCTGAGTTGAAGCCCTTTGTTTTCCTTAGTCTGAAACAACAGCAGGTTGAGAGGAGCTAAGCCTCTGGGATTCTGCCGCTCCCACTTCTCATTCTTATAAACTGTTTACAATCTCCTTCAGTTTTCTAGCTTTGTATGGAAAAGTTCAGTGGGTCAGCTTTCCCTTTAGCTTCATCCATCATTCCAGTCAATTAGAAATAGTTGAGGGCCAATTGCCCGGTCTTCCATTAACTGAGACACTTCAGATTTGTTTAAAATAGCATAAAAGCCCACTTTGTTGACCGTTGGGCAGGCACTGTGGATTTCCCTCTGATGGGCAGTTACCGCGTGGCTGAACAGAACCCCAGTGTGTCTTGCAGTACTTGAGGGATGAATATTGCTACCGCACGCCTTGTCTGGGTTTTGATTCCTTCTCCTTCACCTCCGCCTCTTGCTATCCTTGAAAGGTGTGATGCCTTCAGACAGTCAATTACCAAGCCTACTTGCAAAAAAAAGCTGCTCTTTGTGGCTTTTCAGAACTTCTGTCGTTGAGGTTTTTCTTTTTCAGTTGCTGAAATGTTCCTTTTTAACCTTGGTGCTTTAAAAGCTCTTGGCATTATTTGTTAGTCGCTTGTCGTGTGTGTTTCTAAAGGACAAAGGAAGTGTGTAAGTGTTCAGAAAACAGTTGGTGCATTGTGGTGTGTGGCTGAGTTCATTCTGGTACCCCATGCCAGGACTGCCTGCTTTCATTTAGGGCTAACATTTTCCTTATGTTCTGAACGGACTAGCCTTAGGGCAGAGCTTGTGTGAGAGCTCTAACAGAGAGCTTGAGGCTTGTCATAGGTTAATGTGTTTGGGTTCATACTGAAGTGAGCTGAATCCATTGTGTATATAGCCCTAGTTATGTATTTATAGATGTAAAAAAAATCCCACATTTTGTTTTACATGACATTTAACCTGAGAAGTAGACTTACTAAATGGAGATCAGTTTATATACAGCAAAGTAGATATTTATGTATTCCGATCTTAAAGTCATTTGTGTATGTTGCAACCTCTCCATCTAATGTTGTGTACTGTCTGGGTTTCAGCATGGATGGCTTCATGTGCTTTACCTTGCCTGTGTTGGTCATCATTTGATCCTAGCTTTGCAGTAGTGCTTCCCCTGATGGTGAAGAGCTTGTTTAGGTGTGACCTGTGCTTAGAGCTGAAGACTTATACCTTGCTGTGGTTTGTCTGAACTGGAGAAGTGCAGTATGTGGCAATCTTTGAAGATAGGGGTCTGCTTTTCCAGAAGGTGCCCTCCCTCAGTAGTGCAAGCAGTGCTGTATGTCAGGGCTTGCCTATTTCTCTGTTCCTGAAGCACCATCTAAAAAGAGTCCTATACAGTGTCCTGTATGGCTGCCTGTCAGATGGAACAGGCTCATTGATGTGCACATGCTGTATTTAGCCTGGATTCCAACTGTTGCTCTACTGAGGTGCACAGAAAGCTCCCTGGACAAATGCAGGGCAGAGAAAACAACAGGGATCTTCAGGCTGTGGTGAAAGAAAGGGTGCTCTGCCAAGGCAGGAGATGTGATGGTAATCAGATTTGAGAGTCTCCTCCTGGGGAGATGAATCTTTTACTGGAAAAAGATCTGCCACAACTACGCCAAGTTAAACAAATTCCACCAGTGATTTTTCTTCCTCATTGATGTGCCATTGGGATACCAATCTAATGCAGATCTCAGGACAGATTTTTCAATTGGAATGTTCTTTCAGAGTTGCCTTTTTTGTCTCCTTTCTCTTTCACATGCCTTCAGCAAATAACAGCTTGAGGACAAGACTGAACTTGTGTCTTAGATCTGAAGTGCAGACCTAAGCTGAGAGGACATCAGTGGGGCAGAACATCAGCCTCAGACTTGACTCTGACAAAAAATGAATGTTTGCCTGCTTTGCACTTATTAAAGCTTCAGCCTCTGCAAAGCATGAGATTATTTATAAGTAATTTAAACAAAGAGTAGTAATAGGGGAGACAATCCACATTTAATTTAATTAGCATTGTTGTCCAATGTTATTAATTATGCCCAGACTTGTAATGAGTTTCACAGGAGTTGATACACTTGAGCTTTGTCTATGCAGAGGTTGGCTGAGGACAAGTATGTCCACTGCTGTAGAATCCAGCCTTTGTGCTTTGCAAAAACCTTCAAATTTGCTGTCTGACAGTAGCCTGGAGTAAGCAGTAGCCTGAATAGACTGCATTGCAATCTACTGAACAAAGAGTATCTCTGGGACAATGATGAGTCGATGTACATGTTTTCAGCGGGTTCGAAGAGGGACTGTTGTAGTGGAAGTAATAATCTCCTGCAATTTTATATTATTTCCAGTCTGGTTTAAATTGTTTCATAGGCAGAGAATAAAGAACTTTGTTTACTGTCTTAAAGTAGGATGTCTAATCCTCCTGGGGGAGGTTATTCTTTTATTAAGAAAGATATAAAATAGCTACTTTGATGGAAATGCAACTCCTAGGAACTGGAATGGTGATGATTATAGGAGCTGTAGTATTGTAATGCAAAATAAGCCCTAGGAGATATGTGCCCTAAATAATAAATCATTCTGGTTTTTAACAGAACAAGAATTGCTGTTATTTTATGATTCTTGCTTATTTTACAAGGTCTTTAGCTGTTTCATCTGCACTTAACTTTTACGGGCTAGGGATAAATTGATTGTTGTTTTGCTTTTTTAAATAGCTTGGGTTTTTTAAAGCACAGCAGAGGTGCAAGCACAGATCAACAGGGTAAGGTTCATTTGGTACTGAGAAAAGCCATGACTGCTGACACCATATGCAGTAACCTCCTGGGAATCTGTTCTTATCCAGTGGTGGTCTGGATTCTTCTTGGAAGGAGGTAAAGATAACTGAGAGGAACCTCGTGGGTAATGCTTAACAATTATGGAGAGGATATTACCTTGAAATGTGTTTATTGCAAGAGAACTCCTGCCCTTTTTGAGGGCCCTGAGGGCACTGAAAGACCTCAGTGACCCTGACCAGCTTTGCGTGGAACTTCCATCCAGACACCTGGGAGCTCTATTCATTTAAACTCAGCCTGAGCCTTCAGTCCATGCTTGGACTGTGCTGAAGAACTGGTCCCAGCTGAGCTATAGCTATGCCTGTGCCTGCCCATGGACCCCAGTGATCCAGACCCTGACCTGCAGACTGACTGCCCAGCCTGACCTCAGGCCTATCTTGTCAGTGTGGACCTTTCTGGCTGTCACTGATCCTAACCCTGACCTGCAGATTTGCTTCCTATGTTGGCTTTGAGCCTCCCTCATCACTTTGTTACTGCTTATTACTTGAACTTGGCTGCCATACCAAGTCTGTCCTGCTTACCTGCTGTGGAAGCAGGAGGTCCCTGCTCAGCCATCAAATGATTCCTCTCTGTGCCTTGTCACTCAGGGAGCTGCTGCCCATTGAAGCTCTCTCTGACGTGATTTCCATAGCTTGGCTGTTGTGCCTTGAGTGTTTCAAAGGGAGAGTCCCTGGAGGAGGAGGGAGCCAACCTGCCAGATTATCAAGGGTCTTGACAATCTTCCACGGAAGAGGACTGGAAAGGTGCTCCCTTTAGATTTGGTCTTCCCAGATTCTCCGCTGATGATGGGGATTCCTGTGGCATGGCAGATGCCTTTTGTGCTGGAGAACACCCTCTTTGTGACAGTAGGGAAAGAGCCACAGGGCCTTGGCCAGTTACAGGAAAAGAGGAATTGTCTGGCTGCTTTTGCTTTGAAGGCCCCCAGCAAGGTCAGTGAATTAGCGTGTGTTGTTCTAAACTGGACTTGCCTACCTCTAGCAGGCAGGGATTTACTGGTAGCATTATTCATTAAGGGTGTCAGGTTCCAACTCTATCTGGCAACTTGTGTTTCACTTTGAATAATTAGACTTACCTGCCAAATGATTGCAATCTGAGATGCTGAGATGTGTTTAGCAAAAGAGCATCCTAAATACTGACTCAAAAGCTGAGCACAGAGGAAGGCAGTTGAAAGGGGTAATGTGTCCCAGTTTCTGCAATTTCTGATGACCTAAAATCCTTAATGATGGGAACTAAAAACAGATAACAAAATTTTTGAATCTTCTCTACATTAGTGTTAACTTGTGAGAAGTCCAGGTTAGCAATGTGGAAAAAGTACTGATTTTGGATATCAAAGAATTGCTTCCTCAAAACTAAATCAGAGCCTAAACTGGATGATACATTGTCCCCTTTGCTCACTACATCCCTTAGTAGCTCACAAAGGAAGGAAGAAACAAGGTGAGTCTGGCTAGTTGTCTGTGTGGAGATACCTACCTTGAACTTTGCAAGCTTCTCTCCTTTTTGATGCTTAGGACAGTCTCTTGCTAACAATAGTTTTCTCATGTAGGAATTCAGATTTGTACCATATCTCCCTGAATCTTCGTTTTAGAAGCAACCAAAGGATAAAAACTAGCACAGTGCTCATTTAAAGTCAATATGCTCTAGTTTGGAATTCACTCGTGTTTAAGTGCCCGGATTTAAAGGTTTCCTTTGCCCACAGGCAGTCTGAATACAAAGGGAGGTTGGGTTTTTTTTTTCATAAAGGAAAAGTTTTACAAAAGCCCAGAGAGCAAAATGTTTCTTTCCACTTTCCATCTCCTTAGGTTTATTAGCACAAAGCAGAGTTCACCTCTAAATAATCCAGAAGGGAATGAAGAGATGTAAATTCATGCAATGACCTCAAGATGCAGCTAGATAGTAGAATGATGGATGTGGGCTTGCACATATGTGTGTGAAGGGAGTGATAAGGTCCTACCTTGAAGCAGTTTTGGTATTTTTGTGCCTTGGAGGTGATGTGGTTTACAGGGACAGATTGTAATGAAAAACATCTCTGTGTGCAGCTGGTTTCTTTGCTGTCAGCAAGGCTGGGATTGCACGATCACGAATAGAAGTTTAGAGTCTTTACTGTATTGCTATACAGTGTAAATTCTTCTGTTTAGTGGGAGGCTTTACTATGGCTGAAGAAACAGGAGTTGAGGTTAGAATATACTATCTTCAAGAAAAATGTGAAGGGATTCATATATTTGTCCCAGGAGCTAGTTTCTTCCTGCAGATGTGGGCAGAACACATAATGTGACATCTGAGCTCTCCCATAAAGCATTGAGTGCGTATCATAAGTGAATGGCTGTAACAGTGCAGTACTGCAGACTGTAAGGAGTGATTTCCTCCAGGATTTTGGAAGCCTCATTCCTGTTGATTGATTTTATACTCTTGAGTTATTCTGTGGTTTCAGTAGTAGTGAAATTAGTGCCTGCTTGTACCACATCTGGTGCTCCAGCATGTATTATCTCTGGAGGCTGTCCTTGTTGCATTTTGACTGAGATGATTGCCTGAGGCTTATTGTTGTGGTCTTGGTTAGTATTAGCACTTAACCTGAAAATGGAAGTGGCTTCCTTACTGACTTTCCAAGTTCTAGAATGTCAGAATACAGCTGTAAATAAAGGAAACATAACAGGGATATCTCAGCTTGTTTGAAAGGAAATTCTAGATCGTGCAAGGATTAAATGACACTTTTCACTGTGGAGCTTTATTGACACCTCAGTACTTTGCTCCTGCTCAGCACCATAAGGTCACTTGGGAAGATACCATCCTTCAGGGTTCACATAAAACATGGCACAGCAAAAGAAGCAGTCCAGAGTTCATCACTGGGAATGAAGTACATGTTTTGGTTTTTTTTTTTTTCTAAATAAAATATTGCAGAATAAAAGATGGCAGTTCCCTGGTGGGTGAAGTCGCTCACAGAGAGAAAATATATAAACCTTTATGTAATTGAGGTTATCATTTTGTTCTCCTGTGATGTGGGCAGGTATACTGCATGTGCCCACTGTCTTTTCTTTAGGGAAGGGATGTTCACTCTGCAGTCTGGGGCTCTGTGTCAGAAGATAAGTATTGTGGTGATGTTTGTGTGAATGTGGATATTCACTAATAAAGGATATTCCTTGTGTGCCTGTACAACAAGATGTGCAAACAGAAGCACTGCTTTGGCTTCAAGGCCTGTGTAGCCTGATACCTTCAGGGCTTATAATGAAATGAACAGGCTGTCTGTCATTTCATTTTATGGAATTGAGGATTCATAATGCTGAGGAAGTCTTCTTTCTCAGTATGTGAGCCAGTTCTTGCTGTGAAACTTCTGAAATACATTCATCTACCAAAGGGGAGCTTCTCTGCTGTGCTGAGATACACAGTTGGGTAAAAAAAAAGGAAAGGACAGGCATTACTGCTGGTGTAGATGCAGAAATGTGCCCTTTGGGCAGAACCATTCTTTGATCTGCTCTCTGTTTAGTGTTTCTTTATGTTGTCTATCTGTAATAAATTCTAAATAAACTTATACCCAGTTTAGCTATTCCAGACTTAGTGAAGGGAGGATGGCAGAAGAGTAACACTTCCCATGAATGAGCTATTAATCTCTAGCTACTTATTTCTTTAAATTATCATTGCTTTGGAGAGTTTGAGAAAGGTGTCACTTTAGTAGTAGGTTTAATAGTAGATTTATATAGCTTTGTGTAGTCTGCAACTGAATGTATTTTACCAAATGGAAATAAACTTTGTGGTGGTGTGTAAGATTAACTGCTCTGAAAGGCCATGGTCCTGTTCGCTGTGGAACAAAATGAATGTTTCTACAGACAAAAATTCCACTCCTCTTATGCTGGGCACTGAAGAGAAAGCTTAAAGCAGATGTAAATACGATGTTAGAAAGTCTGTTCATCTGTAGTAAGTTACCTATAACTATGAAGTCTTGGTAGATGCTTCACATGATTTCCACTTAACTGAGCTGAGCCCAGTCATACCAGCTTTCTTGAGAGAGCAAATACTTCTTTCTCTGAATGTCTACTTGCAAATTGTTGGATGAAAGGTGTTTTTCCAATTGAGAAGGCTTAAATCAACAAAATAGTTAATATTACGAGAGTGGAAGCAAACAAGTTAATTTGTTTTTTTACCTGCTGCTTTAGGAACAAAGCCCCAGTAACCAGACATCAATAGCAATGATGCAAGAGCCTCAAGAAATGGTGGAAGAAACAGTCACTGTGGAGGAAGACCCAGGCACTCCCACTTCCCATGTGTCTATTGTCACTTCTGAAGATGGAACCACAAGAAGAACTGAAACCAAGGTGAGAGGTGAATAACCAACGAGGTAGATGGCAAAATACTGCCTAATCAAAAAACTTGAATTAGCAGGAAGCAGCATGAGCAGTGACAATGATGCTGTTGTGATCTGCAGTGATTTTGAATGTTCTGTTTGCCAGCAAAATTCAGTTCAGGGTTTTTGCAGTTTTATTTCTGTGTCTAGTTTTGGCCCCTATCACCTGTGGTGTTTAGTTTGTGACTTCTTGGCAAGAAATGCTATTTTCTCTCTAGTGGCAGCAACTACTGCTACTTACAGGAAGGAAGTGATAAAATTACAGTGGGGATGGACATCTCTTTACATGCACAAACAGTAGTGCATAGTTTTAGGAGACTGTAAGCACAGATATGCAAGTGAATAAAACGATAGCTACGACTGTAAAAATAGAGGAGAGGCAGTGGTCCTAGATAACAGGGCCACAGGGAACAAAATAGTTTGTCTGAAATAGTCATGCTACTGATAAGGCTGCATGTTTTTCATAGCCTAAAAGGTGAGATGTTCTACTATGTGTGGTGTACCTGCTGTTTTTCCATCTTCCCACAGAAAAGGGTGGTGGCAGCTCCGAAACAGGCATTGTATCTTCCTATGGGAGAAGAACACTGAAAAAAACAGCAACTCCAGAGCTACTGTTCTGTTTCAAAGAGCGAGGCCTGATGCTGCTACCGAAGTTCATTCCAGACACTGAAGTGTGTCCAGAATGGGGGAGTGTGCATAGGTGTCTCACTCCCCAGTTTTGTTGTTTCAAATAATGTCACTGACTTCAACTTACATACTACCCGGAGATGTTTCCTCATATTTCATTGCTAAAAAGACCAACCCTTAAAGTAATTTGAAATAATAAAATGCAGTTGTTGAGTGAAGTGATCCTGAAGTGTCAGGGTTGCCTTGGCCCTAACTCTGCCAGAAGAGGTGCTGTGACTTTGCTTAGGTGGTGGTTGTCTCAGGAGTAGCTTTGGTTTGACTTTTTTGTGGTGTGCTAATATGGGAGAGATTTAACGGCTCTTAGATGTGAATCTGAGATCAGACTTTATTGGTAAGGAATGTGAAAAGAGTCACTGGGGTTTAGTAGCATCACTTAAGTGTCCTGGAGTTAATTGGCATTGACTTACTATCACTTCTAATAGGTATCATCATGGTGCTGTTATAAATCATACTGTTGTATCATGAGCTTTTCAGAGAAAGGTACTTCTGTGCAGTGCAAAGTTCTGACCTTGATACCCAGGTGAGGACAGCAAAGGAAAGCATTTCTCTAGGGTGAGAGATGCAAACACATGCACTGAGCATGCTCTGTGCAGCAGCAGGATTTTTGTTGAGCCCAGAAACTGCTGGTTTGTGCTTCTGCCTGTTCTCTCTCTGACAGAAAAAGACCTCAACAAGAAAATACCAAGAAAACAAAAACACCCAACCAAACAAAAAAAACCACACACAAAACAACCCCCCCAAAACCACACCAAAAGCAAAACACCAACGAAAAAACTCCAAACCATGCAAACAAAACACCACACATACAAAATACCAAAACACCTCCCCCCGCCAAAAACCCCTCAAACACAGACAAGAAACCCCATCACCACAAAACCACCAAACTTTCCAAACCCCCAAAACCCAACCAACCAAACCAGAAACCCACATGACTAATATGGCCTTCCTTTTAGTGTTCACATACTTATGCTTGTAAAAGAGAAACATTTCCTTTGGTGGGAATCCTCACATGTATTTTCAGTAATAACTAATTTGTTACTTAATACAGGTAGTGTATATTTGTCTTGCAAAGAAGCTGGCAGCACAAGATGCTTCATCTGAGTTAGTAACACAGGGCATGTTTTTTTAAGAGCCAAAGAGAGCAGAGATATTTTCCAAATGGGAGCTTTTCTTTGCTGAGTGGTTGATGTGGGGAGTAGGCAACCTAATGCCATCAAGTGTGCATTTTTTGATTTTTCAAAAGAAAATTTTCCTTTATGTTTGCTAAATAGTAGGAATCTTTAGCTCGCTGGAGAGTGATGCCTCTGAAACGCCTCCTGAAATGAAGTGTAGCAAAAGCCATGTCTGTGAAGGGTCCTGTGTGCTGCTCTTCCTTTATTCCCCCTTCCCTCGTTGTTTCAGAAGTGAAATTTATAGACATTATTCTCTTCAGTAGTGTATTAAATAAACAACCTTAATCTAGAAGCATTGACAGTTTTGCTCTGTTTTTCCCCACATCTTTGAAGATGCCTGTAGCAGTGAAGCAGGAAGAAGGCATAATAGAATTTCCTATTTGACATGTTTTAAATAGAGAACATCTGCCTTTTCAGAATGAGATATCTCAGAGTCATTTTCCTCAAACTGTTATTCTCTTAGTACTGTACTAAGTCCCTACATAACATTCACTGCACAAAAGATGTAGCAGATAATACTTCATTTCAACTTTATAATCTGTCTGGAAGCCAAATACCTATCGTGCTAAAGCAGTGAAAGTCACCTTGGGGAGAGACTGCTCCTTCTTGCCTGTCAGCTGGATCTCTGCCACGTGTTACAGGGAGCCTGTTTGGAAGTGGCTCAGGAGAACTCAGTAAAGCAAATTAGATGTGCATGTGCTTGTGGTGGTGTTTACTCTTTTTTTTTTTTTTTTTTTTCCCCTTCAGGCTCTTTTTTTTTTTAAATTACTTCCNGCACCTTTTATCTTTAAAATACTTACTGATTGAAGTGATTTAGGTCACTTTTATTCATTGAAAATTATGTTTTATGATAAGGAACTGTGAATTCAATCTATGTACAAAGTTGTTTTGATTCATAGTCCATCCATGTGCTTGGTGCTTTCTAACACCCAGCACAGCCAGATCTTTCCCAACAGCCATTCACTTCTGATTCCACTTCCTAGCACCAGCAATGGTGAAGTGCTTGTGACTGAAACTCTTCAGTTGTGGCAGTGCCAGGTACCCTAAGGAGCAGTTCTTTTGAAACTTTGCAGAAAATTCAAAGGAATCAGGTAATAGAGCAGGAATGGATGAAATTGAGGGCACTTTCAAAATGTGAAACCTTAAACTTAAAATCAAAGGGCAGAAATTTGAGCTGTTGTTTTGAAAACCAACAGGGCGAGTTCTTACACAGCATTTAATAGAAAGATAATAGCTTCAACTTGCTTGAGTTGATTAACTTCTGCAGTTCAAAAACAAGCTCTCAGAAATGTCAGAATGCTTTTATCCTCGTGCATTCCCTCTCATTCTTTTCTGGGTTATGACAGTTTCAACAAAACTTTTAGCCCTGTCAGCTTTTACAATGCACTTAATTCATCAAGATTAAACAAACAGAAAAACCAAAAAAACCAAAACCAAACAAACAAACCCCAAAAGACAGGAAAGGCAAAACAAAACCAACCTCAATAACAAAATAATAGAATGGTTTGAGTTGGAAGGGACCTTAAAGATCATCAAGCTCCAAATCCCTGCCATGAGCATGAACAGCTTAATCAAGATCCCATCCAACCTGGCTTTCATCGCTGCCAGTCTTGGTCAAAGGCAAAATTACAGGTACCTGCTCACTTAAAATGACATCACAGCACTGTCTTTCCTTCTGTCGTGTCTGTGCACTTGGAAGGATCTACTTGTGCCAGGTGCACAGGCATCCAGTAAGTCCAGTTGGATCTTTTTGTGTTTGCCCTCCCACCCTTCAAGAAGAACAGAAAAATGAGGGACAGAAAAATACAGAAGCTGCTTCAAATCCATAAATATTTCTTTTGTACTCTGTTGGCAAATACATTTCCAGAAATATAATTAGTGAAAACATTATCCTGGGCCCTGTAGCAATTATGTTGTTAAATAATTCCCATATCTGCAGGGGAGAACAAGGGTAAGGTCAGTAAACCTGGAATGTACTTCTGTGCTGGAGTGGAGGGAGCAGCAATGACAGCACTAACTGCAGGCTCTCAAGACTTCGGTTGCAGAGGGCCTGAATAAGTTGGTACATGGAAACTTTTTTTGCTGTGGTTGAAACTTTAATATATTTTCCAGGAAACAAAGAGTAGCAAATGTGTTTTAAGCATTCTTAGGGAAGTTCATTTGTTGCTTTCTTCTGGTACTCCCTGATTGTAGCATTGAAACACCTTTGATTTGTAATCATGCTAAAATAAACCTTTTAAACAGATTTTCTTTCAAGATGGGAAGTAAATGGGAAGTCAGATGACACTCTCAAAGTAACTTGTATCTCAGTTTTTCATTAGAACATATCTGTAACGAGGAGTTCGTGCTAATAAATCTTTCCCAAGATGGGGTGCATCTGGAGGATCAGGTGTCTCTCAGATAAGAGAGTCTGCTGGGACTCCCATTTGGAATAGCTTCATTCTCTCTGGCTAATGCATCAGTATTAAGGAAACCACAAAAATGATTGCTGTACTGTCAGCTCTTTTAAGAAATATAAATGCAACATTCCCTTGAGCTGGATTTCCAGAAATAAAGATGGGTGGGTGGGGTGATATTTGGGTGGGTAGGGAGGGTTGGGGTTGTTTGTTTCTTTGTTTTGTTGCCTTTTTTTTCTTTCTTGGAAACCTATTAAATGGACCTTCCTCTCTGTGCTAATTGCTTCCAAAAAGCTTCCCTTTATTGTCCAGCAGGCAACAACCTCTGCTTATCACATGATAAATCTTGTGTCTCAATGGCTGCCCCTGACATGAGTGAAATAGTCTCTCAAAATACAAAAGACTGTCTTTGATTGCCCCACCATAACACCTTTAGCATTACTGAATGCTTTTATGCTATGAGAAATGTCGTCTTTACTGCTTGAGTGAAATGTTCCTTTTTATGCCTCTGACAAGGGGGGGGTTGATTCTTTCCACTCGTTAACAGGGGCAGCATTCAGAAAGTAATAGAGGTGAAGCTGTGCTAACATCGTAGACTTGTTCTTACATGTGCTGCCTGGCACTGATTCTTTTTTGACTAGCCACAGGCATTGAAAACTGGTCCATGCTACATTCAAATACAGGAAAATAAGGCAAATTGTGAAGAACCTGCAAATCAATCTCCATCATTCTGATTAAGAACCCCAATCTTTGTAAACGCTCTGTAAGAGCATGGTGAAAAATTCATTAAGTGACTGATAGGTCACAAATTGTCTAGGAATTGATCTTCATAGTGTTCTGAAATTCTTGTGCCTTTTTTGTGTACATGTGCCGAATATTGGTAGACAATTGTCCTTGCCATAATGTTCCTGTGTTGTGTTACCTCATCCTGTTTGACAATAACAGTGATTCTGTAAAAAAAAAAAAAGCAATAGTCCAGAATTGGCAATTGGAATACTGAGCGAAGACAACAGCAAAGCCTTTCTCTAAGGCTCCTGCAGGTCAGAGCTTGTTGCTGCATCTAGATGTGGTATATTAGGTTATTGTGCTGTCTCTTGACAGCTGTTTGGCAAAGGCCATGTGACAAACTGTGCATGCATGGCAATGTGTGTCTCGAAAATCTAGAACTTGCAGTTAAATTTAAAATACCTGGCTCCTGTTGAGTAGTGCTGAAAGAATGGGCCTTATAAGCTTATGTGAGGGTTATGAAGATGATGAGGGGGCTGGAGCACTGCCCTATGAAGAGAGGTTGAGGTACCTGGGGCTTTTTGGTCTGGTGAAGAGAAGGCTTAGAGGGAATCTGATCAATGTTTGTAAATATGAAGGCCGGAGGTCAAGAGAGAGGGGACAAACTCTTCTCAGTTGCACCCTGTGACAGGACAAGGGGCAATGGATGTAAACTACAGCACAGGAAGTTCCACCTCAACATGATGGAAGAACTTTACTGTAAGGGTCACAGAGCACTTGAACAGGCTACCCAGACCGATGGTGGAGGCTCCTCTGGAGACTTTCAAGACCTGTCTGGATGTGTTCCTGTGTGACTCGCTGTGGCAGGGGTGTTGGACTCAATCTATGGAGGTCCCTTCTGACCCCTAACATCCTGTGATCACGTGATCTTCCTGGCACCTAGAAGCTGTCACTTTGTTCCTTCCTGGGCAAAAGTATCAATTTCTGATGCATCAAGTTGTTGAAATGCCACCTTGCATCCTGATATTCCCATTACTGGTTCCCAAAGTCAAGAATGCACAAAGCCAGCACTTTGCATCCAGGTTTCTCATTGCTCTGCAAAACCGGCATATTCCAGGCCTGAGAAATGCTGCTTTTCCTACTCTGATGAACACACTCCATTGAATAAAACTGTTGTCTCAGCCTTCAGTAGGAGAACACTGAGCTGTGTTGCCTTGTGCCTATCCTCTTTACAAAGAGCTACTGTCAGCGATGCCAGCTCTTTTGCTGCCCGCTTTTGTAAATGCCGTGGCAGTTCTCATGCTGGGAGCTGAGTGTAAAGTAGAAGTGATGTGTACAGGTAGTAAACAAAACCTCTTGTTGGATTCTACGTCATGAAAGAAATGTTTAGTTTCCAGTTTCTCTCAGTTATTAAAATGTACACTTTACAAAAGGGGGGTGGGGAGGAGCAATTTGGAGATACCGAAGGTAGTATCTTGCCTGATGTTTCTTTGCTGAGGAAATGCCTTTGGATGGAAGAGGAAAATTCTCTCCTCTCTGGCCCAGATTAGATACTACAGTCATGTGGGTACCTGGCTATGCTTTATTCAGCGTTGTGGTGCTGTTTAATGATGCTACTGGTGGAGAGCCATTTGTGCTGCTTTCAGTCTTGCAGGATTTCATTACTTCATTAGGCTGAAGTATCATTTGCTCACAGATGTCTCTAGGAAAAGAAATGCTGTTTGGGTTTTTTTTTTTTTTCTGTTTAGGGTTTCTGTGTGAAAACATCTGGCTAGAGGATATGTCTGGAGCTGTTTCAAGAAATGTATTCTAATTACTTTGTTTTAGCAGCAACTTGGCAAATCAGGTGCCAATCTAAATGTTTAAATCAAAGGCTATAGGTCAAAGTCCCTATTTAGAGTTCAGAGCCACTAAGTGATGCAGGAATACATGTTATAGTTACTGCTTTTTCTGATGTATGCATTTCATACTGTGACTTGCATGAAGAAAACTGTAATTTATTGTTGCTTTTTTGCTTCTGTAGTACTTTTAACCCCAAATATCTCTTAACAGTTTTGGTTTGTGTTCCTCCTTCCACTGCGTGTAATGCTCCCTGGTGGCTAGATTCTTCCTTTCATCTCTATGGATGTCTTGTTTTGTTGCTTGCTTGTCTTTTTTTACAAAGGGCTGAAAATCAGCAGTTATTAGGGTTAAGGTAACTTTTAACCTATAAAAAGTAATATATTAGGGTTAAGGTAACCAAGATTAGGTTGACTTCTGCTTGTCTTTGTATTCTTCCCAGAGGAATTTTTGCTGCTCGCTCTGGAAAACAGTACAGAAGTTAACAGACCTCAGACACCAACCAAAACAGAAGGTCTTTTGCTGGTTTGTAAATAGAAGTAGCTTTTGTCTGGCACTGCCTTACGCAGATTACCAGAGCTTTCCCATGAGGCAGAACATTCTTGGAAACTCTTGAGGCCTCTTTGTTCTTGCCCTTTAGCAAGAAACCCTGAATGCAAGTGCCCTCTAGACACTTAACAATTTTCAGTTTTTGTCAGTTACTGGAAATAGTCTGATTCTATCTGTTGAAATGTGATTTGTGGAAACAAGATAAAGCTGTATTTGTGTACCTACTTTCCTTTCATGTTTCACACAAGCTTGTCTAGCTCAGTGTGTTGAGGGGAGTTACAAAAACTGTGTGACATTAGTGTTCATTGCTGCAGATTTGTTAGTCACCAAAATTATGAGTTGACAGGAGCTACCTGCTTGGCTTCTGTGGTGATGGTCAGATGCAAGCAGGTCTTAAAATAGAAAGTAGTGGTCCTGTCTAAACGCTTGAAGTCTGAAATGGTTGTGTTCGAGATCTTGGTTTCCTAAGTATTGCTGCCAAATGTGAGCTCCATCAAGTTATACAATGGTGCAAACTTGAGCCAGAGCAGGCAGGAGCCTACCATACAGGAGCCTGTATGTCTGTCAAACCAGAGAATGTGATAATTGTGGGAAGACAGGCTGTGGCTCCTCAACATCATAAATTCTACTCTAGGAAAGATGCCTGTGTTTGGGGTAAATCTGAACTGGTGTGATAACTTTGCTTCTTTGTTGGAGTAGATGATTTTTGGGGTCTCTTCCAGCCTAAGCCACTCTAGGATTGATTCTGTTTTGATTTGGTAGTAAGAGCCCCAAAATGCACTCAACTCTGCCTATATAACCTGAATTTTTAGATTTTAATTAAATATGTTCCCATTATTAAATCCCAAACCTAATAGGTGAGCTCATGAGTACACCAGTTCAACAGGCATGTCATGTAAGTGCTTTGTGGTGCTCTCTTCTCTTGCTGTTCTATCTCCTCTTGTATATCTTGTCACATTGTGCAGCAAGGAGAAAATGACAGCAGTTATTTGCTCTTTCCTCACAGGTTACCAAAATGGTCAAAACGGTGACCACGAGAACAGTGCGCCAGGTGCCGCTGGGGCCCGATGGGCTGCCGGCGATGGATGGCTCCTCTCCCATGGGCAGCTACACGGATTCCATAGACAGGAGGTACATGAAGAACGGTGAGCGGTACCTCACGCCGCAAGCATCGTCCACGTTAACCAGATCTTACAACAACTACAGTGATCCTTACCCCGAGAGCCATGAAGGGCAGTACCGCCCTTATGTCGGCCACGATGGCTACGGAGAGCTCTCTGAGAATTACGGCAGCTTGTCTCGGGGTGTCAACTACCGCCCTCGCTACGCCTACGTGCCAGGAAACACTTACAGGCCAGATGATGGTAGCTTCACTTTGCCAAGCAGAAGGGATAACTATGGTCCTGTTGCCCAGCCTCAGGTGCCAGTGGGTAGCAATGTTGACTTGAACCGCTCCCAGCCAGAACGCTTCCAGCCAGAGCCCTATGGGCTGGAAGATGATAACCGCAGCCTTGGAGTAGATGATGAAGGATATGAACTGGATCCTGATTACTCCACTGTGAACCGGAGGACAACTGCAGGTGTGCCAGAGAGAGGAAGACCTCACAAAGGAAGGTAAAACCCATCTGTTTTTTATCATGCTAATCTGCAGCCTCTTTGCTTTATTTGAGCTCTTTATGGTCTGGTAAGTTTTGAAATTGCTTGACTGAAAAATGGGTGGACCCACCCCCACCCCCATTTCATTATCTCATAAATGACTGCAAAATGCACATGAAAAACAGAAGAGCGAGGGTGCTGCTCAAGAGCCCCTTTCCCTGTGTCTCTAGTCTCCAGGCTGCCTAATTTAGGTTGAATTCAGAAAGAAAGCAATAGTCTTGTAGAAGAAAAGTAAACTACTTTATTTTTTCTCTTCCTAAAACAAAGAGTTGTGACTACATTGTGTTGTCCTAGAACCATCTCACACCAGCAAGGTGAAATGAGAGATTTGTAGTCTGTGAGACTTCTGGCAGGTCTCATTATGTGCACATCTGCCAGACAAACATTTTGAACAGCTGGCTGGGGTTGCAGATGAGCTGCTGCCTGGTGGTGAAGGGATGCCTTGTTACATAAAAGCTGTCTTGTGAGGTGTTTGACAGCCTCGGCTCCTGATCCTGTGCTAATTGCACACTCTCTGCTGCATGACCAAGTTGTGCTGAACCTCACTGTGAAGTACTTCAGCATTTTGTAAGACCTGATCATTATTTTGTTCTGTGCCTAGAGAAAGAGGAGATAAGAGCATCTGTGTTGCAGTTAGTGTATCTGAAGTAATCAGTATCACAAACTACACGTGGTTCAGTGCCCTTTCCAAGGCATGTTCTGTTTTATGCCTAATTTTCTGATATTAGTTGTTATTTGCTGGGCTTGCAGCTATCAACTCTTACATTTGAAGGAAAAAGAAAAATAAACCAGGCTTGGGAATAGAGTCAGCTGAATGTCATGCTCTGAGTATGAACCTGAAAAACTTGTGTATTTTGTTTTCCAAGCAGTGTACAAACTTTTCCAGATGCCTACATGAAGTCATACCCTCACATTTCATGTTTTGATATGGGTTTAGTTCTCATTCTTTTCCTTTTTACTTTAAAGCTGTAAAGACAGTCTGGAACCCATCTACTCCTGTGTCTGCAGAAGATCTTTAGATTGAATACTTCTGACCAAGGGCTTCACTTAAGCAGCAGTAGTTGTTGGGATTTGGGTAGGCCTATTTGCTCTCGAAGTCTAGGCATGCTTCAAAGATGATCCAAGGGTTGGCATACCTCTGCTGTGAGGATAGGCTGAGGGAGCTGGGCTTGTTAAGCCTAGAGAAGACTCAAGGGGGACCTTAGAGCTGTGCCTTCCAGTACCTGAAGGGAACCTACAGGAAGGCTGTAATGAGACTTTTCATAAGGGTGTCTAGCAATAGGACAAGAGATAATGATTTGAAGCTGAAGCAGAGTAGGCTTAGACTGCCTCTTGGGAGGAAGTTCTTCAGTATGAGGGTGGTGAGACTCTGGAGGTCACCTGGGGAGGTTGTGGATGCCTCTTCCCTGGGGGAGTGTTCGAGGCCAGGCTGGAATGAGGCCTTGAGCAGCTGACTCCCATGATGGGGAAGTTGGAATAGATGATCTCTGGGATCCCTTCCAACCTATTCTGTGATTCTCCTGGGAGATGTTATGTCATTTATCATTTCATTTTTACATTCGTGGCTCTATCTTCTTCACCTTTCTGGACACTCATTTTAAAGCTAAATGGAGTCAAGTACCTGCAAATTCTCATCTATATTTTAAAAAATGGAAAAAATAAGAGGGAAAATTTTTCAAGGCATATCTCCCAGAACTCCCTGTAAGTCCCTCATGACATCTTTGATCTTGCAAGCTTACCAACCTGTGGAATCACATCAGCATTTTATGGGGCTAAAGGGAATACCTGCAGCCAGTGGGTGCTAAAATACTGATGGGTCCATCAGCTTTGATTGTTGCTCCTCTGCATCTAAGCAAGTTTACAGTTCTCATTAATAACAGTCAGGCAGCAGTGCTTTTAAATTTTCATTAACGTGTTTCCAACTCTATGCCTGATGAATAATTAAATGTATTCTTAGAACATACTATTTGCATTTTTAAATTCTGTTGGATTTTTAAACATCCCTTTGATATATTGTTCCATGCAGTTTGGATAGGACCAATTCACTATTTTTGTTTTACATTTCTTTTGTTGTGAATTTCTTTTCTATATTTAATATGATCAAGAGGTTTTGACAAGTAATTAGCCTGACTGTGACAGCAAACATTAACTGGTGAGAACATCAGAAGATTGCATGGGGGCCTCTTCCTAAGTAGTTACTTTTTGACATTTCAAATGAATACTTAACAGTTCAATAAACCTGCATTTCAGATCTGCTACTGATCTGCAGGAAACTAAAGACTACAAATGGTGCTTTGTACTAGATGAAGATAATTACTACTTGATTATTTATTCCTTGCTAGGACTTTTAAAATCACTTGGTCTTAGAGAAAATGATTAAATAAATGTGATAAATGGGTAGCACTTCTGATTTTTAAAGTTGTATGTCTGGAGTAGGTATAACACTGCTGGAAGCTTTTCTGCACACATTGACACTCTGATTGGGTGTCTTCATCATGTCAGAAATGGATTCTTCTGGTGGCTAAATCACTGAAGTTATTCTCTCGTTTTCTCCCCAGTAAGTGTTGCCTTCATTTGTTAGTAGTTTAAAGGGAAATTAAGGATCCTTACTTAGTTCTTAGTTTCAGTGCTGTTCTGAGAGGACTGAATGGAGGTTTCTCGTTTGAAACTGTACCTGGTAAGGAGGCAACTCAGCTCTGTTTGGAGGGGAGCCTGCTCAAGGGGATTGCAAGTACAGATTGTTCTTTCCATCCGTTGCCTGCTTCATTTGATCACAGAGATAAGTATCTGTTGTGCCTTCCTTCTGTCATCACCAGCCACAGCAGAGGATTCAGTCCAGTTTTGAATCCTCATGTGTGCTCTCCTGTTGGGGAGCAGAGCCTGGTAAAAGCAGGACCTCATTTTACAAAGTCTTTAGAGTTCCTCTTCAATTTGGCACAAAGTTCTCTACTTAAATCCCAATCCTTTCTGGTCTTTTATCCTAAGCAGACACCAGCTGCAAAGTCTGTGATGAATGTAGCACTCATATGAGTTGTCAAGGATTAAATGTGTAAATCCTTCACCTGTTTACTCAGATCTGCTTATGTTGAAGCCACAAGGAAGATGATAAATCCACGAGCTCTCTCCCAGTTTTTATCTATGCAAGAATGTGTTTTGATCAGTTCCCTGAGACAGGTGATTAGTGAGACCCAAGGCATCCTGAAAACTCAGCTGCCTTGCTACAAACAGATGGAAGGCAAGATGCTTGCAGTCAGCAACTCTGGCATGCTACCAGATCTCTTCAGTCCTGAGAGTACAGAGCTCTTGCCCTCCTGAGCACAGACGATTGTATCTTCTGAAACTCTCATTAGTCCTTCTTCTGTGTCAAGTGTCTTTCCTTTCCAGTGTAGCTGCTCTGCTGGTATGAAGGTGAAAAATCACGTTTAGCCCCCACCCACCTGACTCTGAAAGATGATTTCTTTACTCTCTCTGTGTAAATGCATTACTAATTTCACTTATTTGTCTTCAGAAACTCTGTGTGTTTCACTGCCTGATAGATACTTGCTTTTGTCATCTCAACTCTTTGCCTAGTCTGCTCTTCTCTGTCTGCAGTGCCCCTATTAAAGGAGGGGAGATGTGCCTTTAGCTGGGCCAGAGTGGGGATGTCTATCTGCTAAGGCAGTCAGAGGCCTTGATGTAGCTCTGCATGGTGCTGCCTGAGCCATTCTTTTGCTCCTTTGCAGATGGTCTTTTGTGGTAAACTGCTTCCCTTCAATGCTGTTAAGCAATGGCAGAGCTGATATTTAAAGCCTCCCTTGTAAAATAGTTCAGAATTGTTTCTCTTTAATTACAGGGAGTTTGTTTGTTTGGGTTTTTTTGTCGGTGGCTGTGAGGGTTTGTTTGGGGTTTTTTTGTTTTGTTGGGTTTGTTTTTGTTTTTGTTTTTTTATTTTTTGGGGTTTTTTTGGGAGGGTGGGTGGTGGTTTGGTTTTGGTTTGGTTTTTTTCTTGTTTGTTGATTTGATTTTACTTTCTCCAGACTTGATCACTCTATTTAGCCATTGAGCCTGGTGTGGTACTTGCCGTCACTGAGGTTTGTTGTGCACCTCTTAAGTTCACACTGGAACCTCAGAGTTTCCAGATAGTTACCAAAAGTCTTGAAAGGTCAAGGTTCCAGGTGTTATCTTTGCTGCCAGCTGAAGTCCCTGGGTTTTGTTTCTGGTGCATTAACAGTGGCTCTTGACACTGTTTCATCTTACACAGGTGTGTTGAATCTGACCCACATGGGCTTATTTCAGCAACAATGTTTCTTGTGTTGGTCTTTTCTCTCTAAATACTTGAGAGATGCTGTCTTACATCAAAGTATTTGGCTTTCTTGCCAGACTTGCAAATCCTGTCTTTTCACTAAGGAGATGGTCCAGCAGAACCAGGCTGAGATTGGCAGAAACAGAGATATCAGCAAATGGGACTGTACGCATAAATCTTATGAAGAGCAACTGAGGGAGCTGAGGCTGTTTAGTTTGAGTAAGAGGAGGCTGAGGGGAGACCTCATTGCTGCCTACAACTACCTGAAGGGAAGTTGTGGAGAGGCTGAGGCTGCTGCTGGTCTCTTCTCACAGTAATTGGAAACCGAACAAGGGGAAATGACCTCAGACAGAGGCTGGGTAGATTTAGATTGGACATTAGGAAAATTTTTCATGGGGAGAGTGTTCAGGCACTGAAATGAGCTGCCCAGGAAGGTGGTTGAGTCACCCACTCTGGATGTGTTTAAGGGTCGTTTGGATGTGGTGCTTAGGAATCCGGTTTAAGATGAATCTTGTAGAGTAGGATTATAGGTTGGTCTTGGTGATCCTGAGGGTCTTCTCCAATCTAGATGTTTCTGTGATTCTGTGAAAGTGACAACAGCTATTAAAAGTCTCTTAGGGTTCAGGGTGTCTTTCCTTGAGGATACTTTGCTTCTGCTGTGGGGATGGGACCAGCAGCATGTGCTGTGGGCATCACTTCACAGCAGTGATTGGTGGGTAGGTTCTAAGTGCTGCTACCCGCCTTAACACCACCTCTATGTTTCATCCTAAAGCATCCACAGCTCTCCATACCCTCTGGCACTTTGAAATGCAGTCTCTTCCCTCCATCACGAAACAGCATCTTCCCATGTCCTGTTCTGCCCAGCTCTGTGTCCTGGGAATTTCAGCAGAGGAGAGGGATCATCAGAAGCAAGGATCATCGAAGCCTGCTGTCTGTCTTCAGTGCATCAGTAGCTTTGTTTAGAATAATGGAAGAAAGAATTTTATTTTTTTTTTAAATTGTTAAAAGAAGTAGCAAGTTGGAACGTGAGGTTTTTTTTTCTTTTGATGGCTGATTCTTCAGGTCTTCAGATTAATATTTGATACCTAATGATTTGCAATTAAAAGTTAGCATTGTTGGTACAGGAGTTCTGTGGTGCTCTCTTGTGGAGCTTTATGTGGCACAGGGGAGAGGATACAGCATAAGGAAGATGGGTTCTGTTTGGAAGTAATGCAAACAAACTCCATCCCAAGACAGTAATTATCTTTGTGTGCTTGCATGGATGAGAAGGAGAGAGAAACCTAATTGTGCAGGTGTAATTGAGGTGCTGTGCAGTTATCTGGTGGGCAGATCATGGGACTCACTGAGTTGCAGGTTACCAAGTCAAGCAAGCAACAGCTGTGCAGAGGCCAATTATTAAAATTAATCTTCTGCTACTTTTCTTTTATGCAAGCAATAAGAATTTAGCATGAGGATGAGTTTGAGAAATGAGGTTTTGTTGTAGTTTTAATGCTGCTTGTCCCCAATTTGCATATATAAAACCAGAATTTTCGTTTGAGGAGTAGTTAAAGGGATTTTGGTATTGCCTCTGCTCTGTGTATATGAACAAAAGGAAATCTTTTCACTGTTGCTACTTTCTTCTTGGAATGATGGAAACAGCTTTGTTCTGAAGCAGAAGACACAAGAGCTGTCCAGACATTGTAAATTACTGTGTAGAGCAAGGACTGAGTTGTGTACACACACATAACTGCATCAATAAAAGGATTTCTTCAGTTCCAGTCCGAGCTTTGGCTACTGGCCCGTTTTTATCTTTTCGTTCAGTTCATGGTTTAGAACAGCAATTAAAGCAACTTAGTCAGTAGAGGTGCTTTTAACATTAAAAGCATTAATTGTACAAGACTAAGTTCAGTCTCCACCTCCAGTTGCTCTGCTCACCAGAGTCTAGTTTAATTAGCAGTCCTTTTAGGATAATAGCACGCTCCATTTTCTTTTTGAGTTCTAATGGTCTATACTTCCTTCAGCATGGCAGCAGAAATGGTTCAGTGACATCAGTCAGTGCTTAAAATGAGAGTTTGCTTGGCTGAGGTAACTACAGTATGGGATGTTAGCTGATCTGGCCAGGAAAAAAACAGGAAGGCAAGGAGCTGCAGCTGGTTTGAAAAATAGATGTGTGTAAGAAGTCAGTTTGTGTTAACATCTGTTAAAAGTAGTATTAGAGGGGACAGAGGATGAAGAATAAAAATCTTCTATAGACTTGAGATTTAAAACAATGGGATTAGTTGGAATTTTGATTCAGCTCCTCAGGTCTTCATCTTCTCAGCCATGTTAGTGAGTCAGAGTGAGCCTTTGGGACAAAGCCTCTCAATTTTAGATGTTAGTACATCACTTACATACAAAATTGACGTGTTTGTGACCAGTTGCTCATTGTGCACAAGATTTCCCTTTGTATTTCTCCTAAGGACTTAAGTATTATCTCACCAATGCACTGCACGTGCACTGAAGCTGCCCTGCACAAACTGTGTATTCTGGAGGATGCAAAGTGTCCCTTTGAATAAGGAGTGAAGTATTATCAGTGCACCTCCCTAACAAGTGCCGAAGTTGTAAATGCCTTTCCTTACAAATCTCTTACAGAAATATTCTGTCTGAGCAGCTAGTAGTGGGAGAAGTGATCAGAGGGGGAGATTTTCTTCTAAAGGTTAGAGATTATAGTTGCAGCAGTGGTTAAAGAAAAAATACTTTACAAATACTGATGTAACTATTGGTGAGTGAGGTTGGTGTGAGAATATGGTGTTTTAGAATATTTTCAAGTGTGTTGCTTGTAATTTTGCATTTGGAGTGAACAAAGCTATGCTAATAGCTATTCTAGCTGGTCATGGCCAACCTTACTTCAGTTACACCAAGTCAACTATGGCACAAGGAGATGGATGCTGTTCATTTTCATAGAATCAGGGTTGGAAGGGACCACTAGGATCATCTAGTTCCAACCCCCCTGCCATGGGCAGGGACACCTCACACTAGATCAGGCTGTCTAGAGCCTCACCCAGCCTGGCCATAAATGCCTCCAGAGATGGAGCTTCCACCACCTTCCTGGGCAACCCATTCCAAGGTCTCACCACTCTCATGGTGAAGAACTTCTTCCTAACATCCAGTCTGAATCTACCCATTTCTAGCTTTGTTCCATTCCCCACAGTCCTATCACTACCTGACATCCTAAAAAGCCCCTCCCCAGCTTTCTTGTAGGCCCCCTTAAGATACCAAAAGGTCACAATAAGGTCACCTCAGAGTCTTCTCTTCAGACTGAACAGCCCCAACTCCCTCAGTCTCTCCTCATAGGAGAGCAGCTCCAGCCCTCCTTGTGGCCCTACTCTGGACACTTTACAGCACATCCATATCCCTCTTGTAACAGGGGCTCCAGAACTGGACGCAGTACTCCAGGTGGGGTCTCACCAGTGTGGAGTAGATGGGGAGGATCACTTCCCTTGACCTGCTGGCCACGCGTTTTAATGGTGTAAATGATCTTAAGAGTGTCTAACACCCAGGGTAGTCACTGGGGAGGAAAGTACTGGACTTGTTTTTAATGTCCAGCAGATTACTCTGGTGTTAAAAGTTCGAGTCAGGTCTCTTAACCAAAGGCTCTTACCTGTGTTCTGGGTGATTCTGTACAAGCTGGACTTCAGGGCTTAGACTTCCCACTACCTTTGACATTGTTACACATATCAGTGAGGTCAGCATACTTGTATGAGCATCAACATAGAATTAGAGTGGAACTCTGCAGACTTGTTGAAAAGTGCCTGTGTTCTCTGCCCAGGCCTTGAATGCTTTTAATTAGAGATTTGGGTTGTTGCAGAAGTAGCAGCATTAATGAAGCTTGATGTTTCCTACTCAATGTAATCCAGCTCTATCATAATTGTTTTGCTAAGTGACCAAAATGAAAGCAATCTGTCTGATGACTTGCAGTTGCTGTCATCTTTTCATTGCTAGCCAAACAAACACTGTGCTATAGTCCCATCCCTGAGTACCCAGCTATGGTTAATTATCAAGTTACTGCAAATAAATTATTTGAAAGTATAAATATGCTGTCTCTAAATGATGTTTGTGATCATGGAAGGTTTGCTCATAGCTGAAATCCCCATACTGGCTCAGAGACACAGAGTGTTTCAATCTGCTCTTTGTTCTTTTTTCTCCCCGCCCTGCCCATTCTCTTGGGACTGTTGCTTCTTACAGGGGCTACGATGACCCCATTGAGACAGAGATGGTTGAAGAGAGGATACCTTACCTTCATGGTGGCTACGCTGCACCTCTGGCACAGCCAGAGAGAGGAAGCATGGCCAGCATTGACCGGCTGGGGAAGCGCTCTCCCTCTATTGACAGCATTCGTAAAGACCCTCGGTGGAGGGACCCTGACCTCCCTGAAGTCATCGCCATGCTCAGCCACCCCATTGATCCAGTCAAGTCCAACGCCGCGGCCTACCTGCAGCACTTGTGCTACGAGAATGACAAAATCAAAAAGGACGTGAGGCACCTTAAAGGGATTCCCATCTTGGTGGGCCTGCTTGACCATCCAAAGCCAGAGGTCCATCGTAAAGCCTGTGGGGCTCTCAGAAACATCTCCTATGGGAAAGATAATGAAAACAAGGTGGCTATAAAGAACTGTGATGGCATCCCTGCATTGATCAGATTGTTGCGAAAAACAAATGACATGGAAGTCAGAGAACTAATTACAGGTCAGTGTCTGTCGGGTTTTTTTAATTATTCTTTAGAGTCCTTTCAGCCTCAGGAGTGAGGAATTTCTGAAGAATTGAAGGAGTATTGAGATCATTGTCTGCAGCTGTTTCTAGCTGCACTGGCTTTGTGGTGTGAGAAAGCCTAAGGGGAACGTGCCCGTCAGGGGGAAATGGAGATCAGCTGTGTATGTAGTGAGCTAGAGTTTCACTGGCTGCTGAGAGATGGATGTTGCTTCTTGGATGCAGCGTGTAACTGCATGTGGTTGAGGTACTGAAGCTTAAATGAGTTATGGCAACTTCATTGACAGGTAATTTGTAGTGCATTTGCCCTGAGCATATTGTAATCATGAGGTAAGATATGCTAATCTAGAACTAGCCTTGTTAATCTCTTCGAAAACAATTCTGCTGCCACATCCTGCACCACTTCACATTGGTAGAACAGTAAGTCTCCTCAGGAACACTTCCAGCCCCCAGTCCTGAGGTTTCTGAGGCTGTATATAAAGTCAGTGTGCTTCCAGGCTGGAAAACTCAGATTTTAAGGAGCATGGAGTCTGCTGTTCAGATGCTGTGGGTGTAGGATTTGCTTGTTGTAATAATAAGAAGAGGGACAATTACATTTTAAAGTTATTGAGTTAGTGCACACTTTGCAGGGATTTTTCAATCACTTAGAACTCCATTATTCAACTTGGTTTCTATTTGAGCTTAGTCTTGGATAGCTTCCAAAAAGAACAATAAAGTATATGCCAACTTTCAGAGTTCAGCCAGTAAGTGGAAGAGGGTGGAAAAGGATGTCAGCTCTTAAACTAAGGAGAAATAGATTATTCTTCAGTCTCCCATAACTCATGAGAAGTGAAATGGATTTCCCTTCCTCTTCTCAGAAGCAGCTGAGATAGTTGGATGGGGACCAGAACAGTTGCAATGAATTTCAGTGCCAGAACAGAATTTTTCGGGAAGTTTTGTGAGTGTGAAAATGGGTCCAGGACTAACCATTTGGCTGCCTTATCAGTGTTGGAGTCTCCAGGCAGAGCCTGTTGCAAACATTGGATTAAGCCATTAAAAGTAAACATCCTAATTCTGTAATCCCCTCCAAAACATTACAGCAGCTCTCCAAGTCCTTACTGGTAATCATAATTCTCTGAGATGAACAGTGGCCTTGGGTGTTCCAACTGTTCTTCTCCAGGCATTATAGGATGTTCAGCAAACTCCATCTAAATATACAGTGTAGAAACTAGCAGGGATGTTTTCCATTGAGCTGTCTGTTTTGTCAGAGTGTCTCTGAGGAGCGTGTGTTGCTTGTGCTTTGTCTCTTCATGGAAGCTCTGTAGGTAGTATTTATATTCCATTTGTTCCACTCATTTGGTGTGATGGCTGACTTACACTTTTTTTCTTTATTTTTTAATAAAGAGTATCTATTTATCAGCTGTTCTGGTTTACTCAAAACTCATTTCTAGAGTGCTGAAAAAGAATGAAGTTGTTTATTCAGATGCAAGAAAAGAGAAGCCAGTCTATAATTTACTCTGAAGGAATATCATTATGATGCTAAGTTGTAATCAGTCACTTGGAGATGGTAAAACCAAACTGGATGTTTTCACTTTTCGCTCTAAATGGTGATTTCTTTGATTTCCCATTGATCAATTATTTTTACAGTTTCAGTGCATTTCATTTCAGTGACAATAGCTGCTGCTAATTAAATGTAGGATTTTTATTGCACTTTAGATTTTGCTATTTAAAGCTCTTTATTTCCCCTTACTGAGAAACACCAGGAATACTGAGAGCATTAACCTAAACAGATGTCCAGTAACAGATGATGTGCATTTAATCTCCACCTAGCCAGGAATAATTTCATTCCACTTCTAAAATGATACCACTAGATCCGGTGTGAGACATTCAAGCATCAGCATAGAAGAGAAGAATATTCCAGCAATGCCTCTGTGACTGATGCTGGTGGGCTTGCAGTCACTGTTTAAAGCCTCAGCTGATAATGTGGAATTGTCCATTCGAAAAATGTGCTCCAAAAGTCAGCAGAGAAACAAGAGACAGCTTGAAGTGCAAAGGGATCATTCAGCCAGGGCAGCTACAAAAGGACTTTTTTTTCCAGCCTCAAAAATTTGGATGACAATTCTTTTGGGGAGAATGGCATGAAGTCTTGGATTCCCATTTGCTTTTGTACCTTTGCCATGAAAATTTCTTACTATCTCTGGAGTGAAATCTCTGGGGACTTCTGCAGCTTTGCAAGAAAAGAAAAAGGAAAGAAGGAGGGAAGAGAGGACAAAGGAAGAAAGAAGGAAAAAAGGAAGAAGAACAGACAATGAGATACAGAGTTTGCTTTTTTTATTTGACACAATACTAGCTGCTTCTCGCAAGCAGTCATGAGATGGACATCCCAGATGGGGATCAATGACAAAGTAACTCCACCTTCCAAAGAGGCTGAAGCCATTTATAGAAATGCAAATCCTTCAAATATTTGAATCCAAGAGCACTTACAAAGTTTTTCTTCTCCAGGTGTGGGACACTACCTACAGGACAGGAAGTACAGGGGAGCATACACATAAGATATGTTGTTTGCAGCTGGAAAGGGAGCTTTCTGGTAAAACAGAGCATCACTCTCATCCGATTTGAGAGTCAGCCCTTGTCTTTAATACAGCTCCATGGCCTGTGATTGACTTGAGCTGAAGCAACAGCCACAGCTGTCCAGAACGGTATGAATCAGACCACAGCCATCTGGGTCTGGTCTGTGGGTTAATGGAGTGGGGAAATAGCCACACCAATATGTTAAAAATCCATCAAGGAGAGATGCAGTGGCCAAGGAGTGTGATGAAGGAATCAGGTGTGTGATGCTCCATGCTGGATGAGCAAGACTTGATGTATCAGAAGTGTATTCACTTCGCTGCTTCCCAGAATATATGTTTTGGACAATCCAAGTTAGACAAAGGTGTTGATACGCAATTTTGGAAGCAGGGTGAATATACTGATAAAATAATGCTGCCAGATAAAGCAAGGCAGTAGCTTTTTTACTTTCAGATAGAACTCATTTTAGCAGAATTTGAAAACCTTCTCTGGGTTAATGCTACTTCTGTTTTACCAGTCTGCAAATGGCGCTAAAACAGGCTGTCCTTCAAGGTAAGGCATGTGATGGATGAAAAAGTAGCTTCAAAACTCAAGGTACATCCATAAAACACCACAGATCTAATTCTTCTTTCTTTTTAAGGTGTGGGATTACAAAATGTTTCCCATCTACTGTACTGAAAAAAAACAAAACAAAAACAACCAACTATTTAACTATTAGCTACAATAAATGATGCTGCATGAGCAGAGCTGTGATGAGAAATATTTCTTGCATCCCATTCTAGCCTTGGAACTGTACTGCTGAACTTCCAGTGGATCATTTTCTTGAGCAATGGAGATAAATGAGGATTAAGCTGATAAGGAATTAAATCTGTTCTGATTGGGAAAGCTGCTAAAGTTTTATCTTGAGTGATAAGGGGAGAGTTTTTTTGTGAAGGAAATGTTCCCATCAGATATGCAGGACAAAAATTCTATTACATTCTTTGAGAAGCAAGCAGAAGTTTGTAGCTTTAATGAATAATTTTGTTCTTTGTGAGAAGATTGAAAGTAATTTTGTTGTTTAATGACATTGCACTGATTTTAAGTGGTGCAGAACGTGATTTTCCTGATGCTCTCTGTTGCCAAACTTGGTTTTAATTGAAAAATGATTGACCTTCAAAATGCTCTGCAGAGGAAATATTTTGATCTAACACTATAATAGGAACTTGCAGATTGATCAGCTTGCTCAGAATTCACACCTTCTGGGCATTTATCTGTGCTAAGATGCTGTCAGCTGATCAGACACTAACTTCTCTTTGAAGCACCCTGCTGTTCTAGAATTTCTGATTACAGATCAGCATTCTCCTTGCGTTCTCTATTGGCAGGTTTTCCAGAAGGTCCCTCTTCATGATGTGTTCTACGACACAGCTGCCTTCCAGTACCTGAAGGGGGCCTACAAGAAGGCTGGAGAGGGACTGTTTACAGAGGCCTGTAGTGATAGAATAAGGGGCAATGGTTTGAAATTAGAGAGTAGATGTAGATTGGATGTTAGGAAACAGTTCTTTAGCCTGAGGATGGTGGAGTCCTGGAACAGGTTGCCCGGGCAGGGAGCTGAGGGCCCCATCTCTGGAGATATTCAAGGTGAGGCTCGACAAGGCTCTGAGCAACCTGATCTAGGAGGATGTCCCTGCTGACTGCAGAGGCTTGGACTAGATACCCTATGGTGGTCCTTTCCAACTCAAACTATTCTGTGATTTTTGTGTTGAGGTTCTCAACTTGACCACTGCTTAAAGAAGCAAAGCTCCTCCACTCTTCAGGACTTAGAGTAAGACAAACAAGTCTGTCAAGTGCTTACAGGACCAACATGCAAAAAGAACTGAGAGAGGAGTTGGAGTTGTTGATCTCCAGAGGTCCCTTCCAACCCTTAATATCCTGTGATCTCCTCAGAGAATTGAATGCAAAGTGATGTTTTTTTCCAAATGATACATTACTTGGTATGGACCATAAGAATTAAACAACTTCTGATTTTTTAGTGTCCTTGGATTTTCGTAAGGAAGCAAGCACAGCAGGGAAGTGTTCCCCTTGGGTTTTGACAGATAAGAACATGTCTATATTCTGCCACAGTTTCTTTAGCAATCTTCCTACAGCTCCAAGAAGGCAGAGATTCAGGAATTTATGACTGTGGCCAATAACCACTTCTACCATTACATAAATTCTACAGCTATGTTTATAGAATATGGTAATTTTTAGTGTCCTCTTAAATCTATATTTTTAAATGCAAACTTTTAGCTGTTGTCCCTGCTTAACATGCTGAAAGAGTAGAGGTAATGCTTGTAGTTAGAAATATTTAGGTAGATTGCAAATACTATTTATGGATGAAATCAAGATTGGTTGTAGAATCAAAGAATGGTCTAAGTTGGAAGAGACCTTAGTGATCATCTACTTCAACCTCCCTGCCTCTCAGCTAGACTCAGCTGCTCAAGGCCTCATCTGCATGGCCTTGAACACCCCCAGGGAGGAGGCATCCATAGCTTCCCTGGGCAGCCTGTTCCAGAGTCTCACCACCCTCGTACTGAAGAACTTCTTCAGAAGATCTAGTCTAACCTTACTCTCTCTCAGCTTCAAACCATTCCCTCTTGCCCATGGATCATCTTTGTGTCCCTCCCTGGATTCTGCTCCAACAGCTCTGTGTGGGATGGGGACCGTGATGGAGACACCAGAAATGGATGTAGAATTTGATGTGGGGTCTCGCTGGAGCAGATCATGATTGTTATCATCTTCTTTGAGGGTAGAGAAGCTCTTCAGAGGGACTTGAATAGGCTAGATCAGTGGGCCAACATTAATGGAATGAGTTTCAACAAGGCCAAATGCCAGGTCCTGAACTTGGGTTACAGCAACCCCAAGCAATGCTACAGGCTTGGGGCAGTGTGGCTGGAGAGATCTGAGGCTTGTAAAAGACAGGCAGCTGAATATGAGCCAGCAGTGTGCCCAGGCAGCCAAAAGGCCAATGGCATTCTGGCTTTCATTAAAAGCCCCTTGTACTCAGCTTTGTTGAGGCCACACCTCGAGTATTGTGTTCAATTTTGGGCACTACAATACAAGAGAGATGTGGAGGTGCTGGAACAGGTCCAGAGGATGGCAAAGACACTGAGGCAGGGCCTAGAGAATAAATCTTATGAGGAGTGACTGAGGGAGCTGGGGGTGGTTAGTTTGAAAAAGAGGCTGAGGGTAGACCTCCTTGCTGTCTACAGCTACCTGAAGGGACATTGTAGAGAGGCAGCTGCTGGTCTCTTCTCACAGGTAATTGGAGACAGAAGAAGGGGGAATGGCCTGAAGCTGAGACTGGGTAGGTTTGATTGAACATTAGGAAAAAGTTTTTCATGGAGAGAGTGGTCAGGGAGTGGAATGAGCTGCCCAGGGAGGTGGTGGATTTGCCCACCCTGGATGTGTTTAAGGGTCGTTTGGATGTGGTGCTTGGGGATCTGGTTTAAGGTGAATCTTGTAGAGTAGGGTTATAGGTTGGACTTGGTGATCCTGAGGGGCTTATTCAGTCTGGATGTTTCTGTGATTCTGAAAAGCAGTAGGTTGCCTTCTTTGTGTAGTCCTAAAATTCATGCTACCTGTGGTCTAAAAAGCCAATATTTGTAGTGAAAGTGGATGGAAAATACAGATAACTCATTTCCCTTGGAGGTGGTCGTTCTACTGGGGTTGAAGATAAAGATCTGTGTCTAGATTTCAGTAAGTCATAAAGATTTGAGCTCTGGAAAACTTTAGTACAATCCTGTCTTATTAGAGATCTTGGAATAGTTTTTGTAGGTATTTTTGGCTTTTTAATTATATGTCTGCCTGACTCTTCTTTAAGCAGTAAAATTTGCCTTTGTAGTTTTACTACCCAGATACACACATTGTGCCACTCCTCCAGGAAAAAATAATATAAATATCAATTGTTTGTGTTTGTTTCTTGCATAATGTCTATTTTGGAGCCAATTTGCTAGGAAAACTAAAGGCTTTCTTCCACAACAAAATGGGGGCAATTAGCACTTTCTGCTTAGCTTTGAGATTATTTTTTTTTTCCTAGTATCCATTCTTTGGTGTTTTGCAGTGACAAAGGGTGATATATTGTAACAGATACAGAGAGAAAGTTAATTCATGTTTCATCCATGCAGTCTTATTTGAAAGCTAGAAAAAGTAGATTATAAAAACACCATCCAGTGTGTTGTCTGAATAACAAGGGCCAAACGAATTGCAGTATTATGACTGAAGGAAACATTATGGTGTTCATTCTGTTGTCTGCCTCAGAGTTTCTTTATTAATTAATATGGTCTCCAAAGTCTAAACAGATGCCTGGATTTTGTAAAGATCACCTTGAATTGGTTAACACCACAGCATCTGACTGCTGAGGCCCTTGCTAATCATCAGGCTTTGAGGTTGTTGTGTAAGTGCCAATCACTACTGAAATGCAGATAAAATTCCTGTCCCTGGTCCCTGTCATGGCCCTATATGGATAATACTCTGATATTAGAATGGGACGTTTGGCATTTCACACTTGGAACTTCTAGCAGTGAGAGCCTGAGTGTGGAGGAGAGTTCCCAGGAGATAGCTGCAGTGGCTCCTGTGAGGCAGGGCTGGTGGCTCTGGCTGCTCTCCACATGCCACAGGCCTCCCGCACTGCTGTAGCCCTTCCATTGATGGGGTCCAGCGAGTCTGTGTCTTGGATTGTGCAGAAGCAACAGATACAAAATCTTTTTCCCCTGATTTTTGGAAGTTTCTACTTTGTATGTTTGAACAGCCCTCCACAGAACAAGGGGCAAAGGTTTGAAAGTGGAGCAGGGGAGATTTAAGTTGGACATCAGGAGAGAGTTCTTTCACAGCGAGAATGGTGAAATACTGGAATGGGCTGCCCAGGTATGTGGTTGAGGCCCTGTCTCCTAAGACATTCAGGATCAGACTCACAGCCCTGGTCAGCCTACTCTAGTTGGAGGTGTCCCTGCTGACTGCAGGGGTGTTGGTCAAGATGACCTTTGAGGGTCCCTTCCAACCCAGTGCAGTCTATCAGTCTGTGGTGCCTTTATGTTGCTGCTGTGTTTTTTTTCATGAAGAACCATTGGAAGCTCCATCTGCAGTTCATTGTGTGGTGTAGCTTGCTCCTGTTAGAGATTGTGGCTTTTTCTTGATGAGATGGGTGTTCCTCCATAGAGAAAGAGGAGCACAGAAACTTCTAAATATTTTTCATTGCTGAAAACATAGAAACATGTACGAAAGAAGAGTGGAAGTTCAGTCAGAACAAAGCTGTTCTGTTATTTTTCCGATTCAAAGAGTGCTCTTTGCAAACCTGACAGTGTCTTGCAGATAATTGCTCTAACTTCCTAATCTAAACCTAGAATTTGTGTGGTTGAGGCCCTGTCCCTGAAGATATTCAAGATCAGACTCATGGCCCTGGTCAGCCTGATCTAGTTGAGGGTGTCCCTACTCACTGTAGGGGGGTTGGACAAGGTGACCTTTGAGGGTCTCTTCCAACCTGATACAATTTGTGACTCTTTGAGTGATTGAAAGGGACTGAAACAAAAGATGCACCTTTTGTTTGCTGCTCTTCTGTGTTTTGATTTCCACATGTATGGTAAGGGATGAGTGTCTGCAATGTGCACAAACTCGCTGTTAGAGTAACACAGAGAATCCCTCAGATTCACGTTGTGCCCACTTNAAGATATTCAAGATCAGACTCATGGCCCTGGTCAGCCTGATCTAGTTGAGGGTGTCCCTACTCACTGTAGGGGGGTTGGACAAGGTGACCTTTGAGGGTCTCTTCCAACCTGATACAATTTGTGACTCTGAGTGATTGAAAGGGACTGAAACAAAAGATGCACCTTTTGTTTGCTGCTCTTCTGTGTTTTGATTTCCACATGTATGGTAAGGGATGAGTGTCTGCAATGTGCACAAACTCGCTGTTAGAGTAACACAGAGAATCCCTCAGATTCACGTTGTGCCCACTTAGGGAACATTCCCTGTGTGCTATGGGGAATACAGCTTTTTCAGTTGGTCCCTGAAGTTTGGCTTCTCTTCACAGTTTTTCTTGAAGATCAGAAGTGTGTATCTAATACTGTTGTTACTGATGGTTCTCAAATGCTACCAGGTTGGGCCTATACAGAAATAATTTCTGAAGTGAATGTCCTGGTTTAGTCCTAACCTGGTGAGCAGTAACTGTCAGGACTCTGATATGGCTCTGTGAGAAGTGTTACTACTTCTGGGAGCGTGGGTAATTTTATTGTTAAGTAAATAAGACTCTTAAGTTGTTCTGATGTTCGAGTTCTGTCTGCTTTGGCTCATAACTGGGGTAAAAATTAAAACACAGAGAAATTTTGGTTCTCATCTTCTTCATGGAACCATATCCTTGTGTCAGCAGGTGATTTGAATGCAGATATTGTCTGTGACAGGAAAATGTGAAAGTAAGTAATAGAGAGGAGTCTTGAATGAAATATTGTCTTATCCAGTGGATCAGCATAAGATCAATGATCCTCCATAAATTTATCCCTGTTTTTAAGACTTGCTCAATATACTTGTCTACTGCACTGGATGGATTTTTACTTTATGACATATAGCTAGACTTAAAATTTGTACGTAGCGGAAAAACTCTATTGATCTCCAGCAGCACATTACATAAATGTACTCTATCCTAGGACCTGGTAACTTCAGAAATACCTATGTCATGATAAAAGCCCTTCCATACTTTCAGAAATGCTTCTGTTGCAGTGACAGTGGAATTTTCCCTAAGCTATGTGCTAGTCCAGCATCTCATCAGGTGGTTTTGCGTTTTCATTCCTCTAGTGAGTCCCTCCAAATCAAGGGATTCTAGTTAATCCAGCAATTTTAAATAGTGATTCTTCTTTTGTTATTGAATAATAACTCTTTCTCCTGCAGGCACTCTGTGGAACTTATCCTCCTATGAGCCCCTGAAGATGGTCATTATCAACCATGGTCTGCAGACACTGACCAATGAGGTGATTATACCCCATTCAGGTTGGGAGAGTGAGCCTAATGAGGACTCTAAGCCTCGTGATGCTGAGTGGACAACTGTCTTCAAGAACACTTCTGGTTGCTTACGGTAAGGCAGTACTGTGGAGTGTTCTTCTGTTCACCAGGCCCTCTGTTTACGATTTTGGTGAAAATTACTTTGATTGGAAATAAAGTATCATTTCTCTTTCATTTCTGCAGAAGTAACCCCCTTTCAGCAGCCACAGCAGCAGGAGATATTGGCCTGCCAGGAATTCTCTTGTTGTAGGACTTGTCAATTTAGGTCTGTCCAGTGGGGTCAGTGCAAGCATTTATCCAAGTTAGGATAAATGGATCTATATAAGGTGGTGTATAATATGATGGAGAGTGATGCAGGTGAGGTTATCTGCAAAACTAAGGACAGAAAAAGCCCCAAGTACTGAGAATCACACTTGTATTTATCTGTTGTACTGTGATCACTGTGCTGTTTCTACCAACACTGCTTCCCTTGATGGTGCCAGTTTTATTTGAAAAGTGTGTTTTTAAATGACTCCCTTCTTGGTTTTGGGCCTTGTTCTATCAAAAGGCAGCTTTTTTGCAGACTGTGGGGAACTGGTGTTATGGAATTACACTGAGCCTGAAATGTGGATCCAGTTTGAGGCACACTTTACTGGACACACTTGTAGTTTCAGCTAACTTGACTAAGGTCCTATAGGAAATCAGTTAAGAACTGAATTATTGATCATCTAAAGAATCTTATTTCTAACATTCCTTGCAAAGGAGCCATTTCTGGTTAGAAATTCTATTCTCATTTCTGAGACTTACCTTGAGAGTAGGACATTAGATGCTAGAAAGTTGGAGTCAGGAGACCTAGTACAGTCTGAAGAACCAGTGTTCCTTAAACACAGAGTCCTTCATTTTGATTTTCTTTGACATAAAGTAATAGAGATGTCCTGTTAGATTCTTCATCTTTGTGATGAAAAGTCAGTTAAGTTGGAACTAAACTAATAATGATTTGGCATCATCACTTCTGTTTCTCTGAAGTATACTTCTGTCAGGTTCCTTCTGATCTTCAGAAGTTGGTTCATTTCTGTTTCTTGAGCTTGTGGTCTCTAAATTGTAGTAGTTATTCCCCTGACTAAGTACACAAATGAAGAATGACGTGAAAAGTGTTCTGAAAGGGCACATAACTGAAATTATTTGCAGTCCCACTGGAACCTGGGGTCCTTTAAGGAGGCTCCAGACATCACAGGTTTTTACTTATTGTTGTCTGCATTCTAACAATGTTCCACAAGAGGAAATTAAGGAGGGGTGGGGAATAAAAGAACTATCTGAATAAGTATTAGATTCTTGATGTGATGGTTTGGGAGTTCCCCACCCCCCCACNGACCAGCACACTCCAGTAAGTGTAGACAATAAATGAATCATTAGTAGACTATCATAAACTACATCATAAATTTTTATTAGTGTATGTGGATCCACTTGAACTTCTATATTCCAAGATAGCTTTGAGTAGGGGTGGTTGTTGTTGTCTGGTCGAGTTTTTAATTTTAAAACAAGGTACTGATTTTACAGGACATTTAAAAGCTTGTGCCACTTTGGGCATTGTATTTTTAAGGGTAGTGGAGGGGTGTGGAGCTCAGTAGTCCTGAGATATGTTACAGAATTTGAGTTTGAGATAATTAAAAGTGGTCCTGATGCACTTTAAGTGTGTCAGGACAGCAGCTAGTGAGTGGTGACCACTTTTGTTGTTGGAAACATATTTCTGTCCTTCCATCTGCAATCTGCTATCATAGTCATGGAAGACTGTCTGTTTTCATGTGGAAAATTGGAAGCTTCAGCCAGATGTGGGGCAAGGTGATTCTATGCTTGAAAGTAATTGCTTAAAGTAAATGGGGAGAGGTATAGCAGGGAAAGGTAATCCGAAAACAGTCACTTGTCTGTACCTTTTTATGTTGCCCTGGAGAGATCCTCTTGCATAGGAATGGTGGAGGACTGTCTTGATGTCTCCTTACTCCTTACAGTGAGTTAAAGTGAGTCCCGGTCAACAGGCAAAGATGCAGGAGTCAGTGAGATATGAACTTAGAATTAATTGTACTTCACAGAATTAACCAGGTTGGAAAAGACCTCTAGGATCATCAAGTCCAACCTATCACCTAACCTTTCTAATTAACTAAACCATGGCAATAAGTGCCTCATCCAGCCTCCTCCTAAACACCTCCAGGGAGGGTGATTCCGCTGCCTTCACCACTTCTTGTTACAGCATTGCTGGTATTACACACCTTTTGTAGAGCACTTCCAGAGCTGGGGATAAAAGTGGACTTACCAAAAGTAATTTTGTTACTAAGGTTGGAAATCATTTGGCATAGTTTGTTGAAATCCTCTACAGCTCTTTCTTAAAAGCACCAGAAAGATAAGATAGTTAACACCAGCAGAGAACAAATTGTTGCAGCCATCTGTCTTAACAGACATTGATGTTCTAAAACCCCATTTCCTGCTCTTCTCTTGTTGACAGGGTAACTGGTCCTAGAAATTCAATTTTCCATGAATGGAGCTTATTGCAGACTACACACTGTTTACCAATTTGATAGTTAATTGGGAGGTTGGTCCTCCTGATGGCGTGCCAGCCTTCTTTGTCCCCTTTGGAAGTGAGCCTCGGGTGTGTGCTGTGTTGTCTTCCAAAGCAAATGAGAGAATCTTTGAAATTTGGAGTTTTCAGCTGTCCTTGCAGTTCAGATACCTAAGCAGGAGACAGGCGGAGCACATGCAGGATGTCATTCATTTCACTATCATCTTTTCACTTAATGAAGTTTATCAACAGATGTGGGTGATTTTATTTCAAACTCAGTGATTCACAGCATGAGCAGCCAGTTAATTATTTTGCCTTTTTTTTTTTTTTTTCCCCTACACTGCTCTCTCATCTTTACTTTGTTCTTAATCTAGGTCTCTTCTTTGATAGTGTGGAGCCTTGGAAACATTTACTTCCAAATAATTGAAAACAAGTAATTAAAAACCAAATCAAACAAACAAAGCAACACACAAAACCTCCCCAACACCCAAAAAAAAAAAAAAAAACAA